>JAODAC010004715.1:0-32462 GCA_027575185.1 Mimaenictus wilsoni
TTGGGTTATTTTTGAATTTTTGTTGGAGTTCGATATGCCGCATGTTGATGGGGAGTATTTGGGTTTTGGTGTATAACCGGGTGTTCGGAGGGTTATGAAGGGGATTATTAGGATGTCGGAGTTTGGTTATGGTTCGCAGTGCTGTTGTTTCTGCTACTTTAATTATGCGTTTTATTCTGTTGGTAGTATTAGCTAACAATGTCAGCGGATAGTCTAGGATCAATATTCCATTTTATATAAAGTTTAAATTTCGAAAAAAGTTCTTTGGAATTGAAACATTGATTAGCTGCCAAGACTAAAAAGGTAGACAAATTCATGTACCGTTGCTTTAGCATTTCCAAATTTTGCCAAACGAACTTAAAAGGCTTTCTATAGGTCCATATCTAGCAAAATAAAAAATATTTAGAAATCTAAACAAGTTTTATTGTCCATACATCCAACGCATGCTTTAATATGTCCCTTACCCATTAAAACGCCATCTATGGAATGTAAAAGGCTAAATGAATATAAAATAACATTTTAGTAGCAATCTAAATCGTCAAAATCTTGTGGGAATTGCTCATTACAAAATATCAAATTGCATAAAAACATAATTGGTTTCATGGCAAAATGTAAGTAAATTGCCGTGAAATAAAGCCGCGCCTTTTGCCCAATCATTTTTGCCGCGCATTCTGAAATAAATCAAAACCCGTCTAAAGTTTACTCAAAAATCGCTTGAAAATGAAGCCTAACATTAAGCTGAATCAATATTACTCAACGTGAAAGTCGAGTATGAGGAATAAATCTATTAATACGCAGATATGGCTAGTTCGTAAAACATAAAGCTGAAGAAGCACTCACATACATTAAGCTCGTTTCATACTCAACACGCCCCCACCGCCCCCTCACGCAAAAATCGATTTCCTTAACCCCGTTTTTCTCGTTCTGTGTCCGGTGCTGCTTTTTCGATTATTATCATTAACGTGTACCTGCGCTCGTGGTGCGCATCTTTCGCCGGCCGGCAGAACGTAATAATTACACTTCTTGCACATATTTTAAATTATTTAGCAAATGAATATGTGGAGGCAATACACATATTCATGTGGTGTGCATCCTTGGGCATTAGCACCCGACAGAAAAGTTAATTTATTTTTGTGCGCTTTTCACTTTGCGATGATTTAAATGTTAATGACAGGCGGACACGGCGCATTTTCGTGGTTTGTAATTATTGCGCTCGTGTCCCACAGATGGCAATCAGCGTGCGCATTTTGTTTGTATTGATCACTAGGCGGTGAACTGATTCCTCATAAATTATTTATTATATCGTTTAGTTCCTTGAATAGTTGTTGATGGTAATAAACCTATCCTCATTCACATCTTAAACAAGCATATTGAAACTAAATTGATAAGAAACACATGCTTAGTATTCAGCGGTCGTCTTAGTATTTCTGGGAACATAAGATTCGTGCATGCCAATTTATATACACATGGTAAAAGCTCTTGGATGTACACTTTACCCTTCTTATTTACAGTGAAGGCGGGAGAATTTTATAAGGTTCTTAAGCTGTATGCAAACTAAGTCGATTTGCGCGTGCGTCGATGATGTAATGAATGGAATAAAATCAGTTAAATCACACTTAACGCATATGCCAATTTTATCAAGCCATATTTTGCTGAAAATCTTTGTTAAACTCTTGCATTTAGTTATCGAAAATGTATTTGATTGGTTTCAATGGAAGCGGACATATCTAACGCGATTCTGCGATCAGAAGACAAAAAGCACGAACTTCTCGCATAGTCTTGGAAAAATAAATACACTCGAGTTTGGATACTTCACGGCCAGACGCACAGTGGCCAATTTTGCCGTTTTTCCGCGTCAAAAATCTATGCCTCAGTTTTAAGGCGATTTATTTCATTCAAATCGAACATATTTGATAAATTAAGCATTTTTATATATTATTTTTAGTTTTGGTGTAATCAGTTTGGTATTTCATGCTTTTTTCTATATCTTAAACAAACAAACTAAAAAAAACGAAACGGGCAACCGCGATCAACACATATTGCGATGAGTAACAAACGGAAGGGCGCGTTTGTGACAGCTAAACAAACGTCATTTCAAAACGACCCAAATAAGAACTCTCTCAGCCGAGTGTTCAAAAATATTAATAAGACAAAAGAATGTCAAATGTGGGTGCCGGCCTAATGCAAACATATTGTGAATAGCATCATCTGAAAGTCGGTGATCTTGGGTGTATGTAGACACTAAAACTATTTTGATACTAAGCAGGCAAAGCAATTTCTGACCCAAAATATAAAAATGACATTATCAAGATTGCGTAAGATGTATAAAAAACCATGAAACACCAAACTAATTGCACCAAAATTCCTCTTCTTCGTCTTGTCGCTGACCGGCTAGTGGCCTGTCATTCTTCCACAATTTTTCTGGGTAAATATGAGCATTAATTCCCTTTGGGTAGGTTGCTAGCCTTACCCAGGGCGAAGAAGACTTCTATAACGACAACCACAGATGTTAATGTGGTGGCCGCAGCGAGCAGAGGTATTATTGTCACGACCAGGATTTGAACCTGGACCTCCTGCGTGGTAAGCTGCGATCTCACCAACTGGGCTACTAGGCTACGCACCAAAACTAAGAAATAATATATTAAAAATGCGTAATTTATCAAATAAAATCGGTTTGAACGAAAAATATCGTCTTAAAACGGTGATATGGATTTTTGACGCAGAAAAACAAAATTGGACAATGTGCGACTGACACAACTTATCAGATTTATATTAAAATAGGTTCTTGCTGAAAATGAATGTTATCGTTTTGAAAGTATTTTAATGCAAAGACATTGAATTGGGTCAGGCAATTTGATATAAAATTCGGCAACGAAATATGATCGCAATCCTTATTGAAAATGTACAATTTTCCACATCGACCCCATCGGCATCTGACGCGCTACTCATAATGTCATCATAAATTGCATGTTATAACGTTCACTTGTTTACAAACCCGATATCTTAATGTGTAATAAAATCGCGCAATTTAAACGATTTCCTATAGCTTCTTATGCAATCGTTCCGTGTAATCGCAAGACGTGCTCGACAGCGCTCGGCGGTTTGTCGCATGTTCAAAATTTGGCCGGGTCTTTAAAGTATTCATAGTAATTCTCTGGATAAAGTGGTATAGAAAATCTCATTCGCATTTATAAACTCTTATTGAATGAGTAGTGGATTATTGCGCTGAAACATTTTTTTATACAAGACAATCAAATTATAAGCACAAACGTAAATCTTATCCAAACATTTGTCTATTTCCTTTCCTAGTGTCATCATCTGAAATATGGAAATCAAACTGAAGTTTGCGCAAGTCCACCTCTATCTAGGAGAAGCCTCATACATAAATCTCGGATTTCTCGCGATTGCGGAATGAACACGAAAATGACTAAATATCACCGACGCGTTCTTATCGCGTCATATTTTACGCGGCTGCGATAAAGACGCATTACCGCCCGCCAAAAAACCACCAGCGGTGCTATGACAAGCCTTTCGTCTATGATTGCAGCGCACAATAAAATATGCAGATACAATAAAATAAAATACGACGCTCTTGCGCCTCCTTTTTTCCTTCCCATCACTCACATGAGCGTGCGTTTACTTTGTGCTCATGTGTGTGTGTGTGCGTGCGTGTTTATATGCGCGTGCGTTAGACGGCAAAGTAATGTCGCTTTGGTGTGGTTTATGCAAAGCGAGGGGCCGCCTGAGTAATAAAACGCAATAAAGCGATCTTTACGCGGCGGCATCGGCGTCGGGATGGGATGGATGTTGCTCGACCGTAAAACCCGTCGAGCTGTTCGGGGAGCGGCGCGCAATATTAATCTCGCCGTTTGACTCATTTGGGCATTTACATAAATCGTCAAATTGTCGCATATGAAAAAAAAAACGCACACAATGGGCCAGGCGTCGTTAAAACGCTGCGCCGCCGGCCGAGGCGACGATTAGAAAATGTCGCGCTTATCAAGTGTTTATTGCACGCTCTTCGTGTGTTTTACCTCAATGCGGATGTGATATAATAGCACCACGGCATCTTAAATTTTATATATTTGCTAGTGAGTAAATACTTGCATGGGGATTATGTGGAATTGATGACTAAATTTTATGTTGATGTCAGTTCTTCGCATTTGTGTTCTTTTGAAGACATATATTAAGCATATAATACCAAATAATAATAATAAAAATAATTTATACTCTAACATATTTAGATTCTCATGTAATCCATTCATTTGAAAAGCACGTATTGCGTAGAATTTTGATAACTATTGTATTTCTCATAAGGCGCAAACGTTAATTATTATTTTATTTAAGGAAGTTATTAAGCACAAAATTTGAGCTTAACACCAAAAATGAACATGTGTGAATGTAAAGCCATTAAGGCAACTTACGGTGTGAAGATGGAATTAATTATATAAATATGGTAAATAATAAAATTATTAAGCTTCAAAATTTATTGTTGTAAAATTTGTGACTTTCTCATACATTTTATAGATTTAAATGAAATAAAAATAGGTTCTTTTATAACAATTATAATAATATCACATATTTTAACGTCTATCGACTATCGACCTATCGACTGGGGGTCCTTCCGACTTTAATATGTTTTATTTCATTTTTGTTGTTTATTGTTGTTTTTGTTGGATTGTAATATATGAAATGTTTATACAAATTTTGTTGTTGGTGTGAATTGTTGGTTTATATTATAGTTGATTGTAGTTCTGGTAGTGAGTTACGGATGTCTGATTGGTGTGTGTAGTTTAATGTTTGAAGTTGATGGTTTGAAGTTGAGTGTTGTGTTGAAGTTGTATGTTTGAAGTAGTGCGTGTGTGTGTGGGTGAATGTGTGAAGTGGTGTGTGAAAAATAATCACACTGTGAGGTGCCCGCCCCGAGGACTCGAACCTCGTCCGCTCACGTGATACGCCTAGTTGCTACCCACTAAGCTACCCAGAGGTGTTTTTTAATAACATAAGGCATAATTGTTCTAAACCCAAGATCTATTAATAAGAATGCGCATCTTTTATTGTATTTATATTCATTTTAGATATATAGTAAGAAAATCAAGGTCTAGAGATAATTGGAAATTCATAGTCGACCTTTATGAAAGCTAATAGGTGAAATATATAATGGGAAAATTGGAGCATCTTCAGAAAATTCAGACACCACAAAAAGTAATCCAGTCTGAAACGGGACAAAGTATTCAGTATTCAGAATCTTTAGACTCTTGGTTAGAAATGTGAACATCAGGGGCAACACGATTAAAAATTGACGGTACCAGTACCATCTACGGCGTACCGCAAAAAAGGTCAAAACTGAAACAAGTGGCATTATTTCAAAAATCATGAAATCGAAAAACTATCAAAAACCTTACTAAACTAAATATTATAATCTAGTCTATAGAGAACTCGCTCTTACAAGGAGGTCCTGCGTTTGCCCCCCCGTTTATCTTCTGATGGTCAGGCTTGGAATAATTCAACAAATTATCGTGGAATTTCAAGTCTGCATGGTGTTATTTTTACGTTTTTCAACAATTTTGTTAATTTAATTTGATATAAATGTTCCTATGCAGTGGTTGTATTCCATAGGTTGATGCATCCAACAGGAAAGTCCGATCTGGTTGGAAAATATGCAGCAGGTATTTTGAGACTAAGAAATATTATTTTCCACATTTCCTGAAGTGCACCGCAGTGTCTACATGATTTTCCCAATAAAAAAAACCTTAAAAAAGATCATGTGTTTTCTTTATACTTTTCTTTTGAAAATTTCAACATTGAAAATTACGAATCATATGAAAACTCTTCTCGGATGCAAACGTTCAGTGAACAAAAGTTTCTATGGAGTTTAACCAAGGAGGCTAACTGGCCAGAATATTTTTGTGCATCAGTGGGTAAGAGGGTAAGAGGGAAATTCGGCCTTAATGATCGTTGGATGACAGCACTATCATAACTAAACATCGATAACCTCCAGTGAGTACCCATAATCACCGAACATTGCCACAAAGCCACCTGCGCATTTTATCTGTGCTCCAATGTTTGCTCTCATCGGTTGTTTCCATAATTCCTTAGTTTTATCAACTAATATTTTATAATTTGTTGTTCCGCTTATAATTGAAGCAAGACCTACAAACACGGAGTTTCCATCCATCATCTAACCCGGGCATGGCCAACATACGGCACGCGGGCCACATCCGGCCGGCGTAACGAATTTATGCGGCCCGCGAGTAATTTTTCAATATTTACCTGCGTAATTGGAGAGTAAAAAATATGTAAATCTAAAAAATCTTGCCAAAAAATTTTGCCAAAAAATATTTAGTAATATGTAGTTCAACTTATATTTGTGAACAGACATTTTCTTTAATGAATCACAATAAAAGTCCTACAAGATCGAGATTAAATGATTTACATTTGGAGGCTGTATTAAGATTGGCCACCACGGAAATTGAACCTGACATTAAAAAGATTATAAACGAGGCAAACCGCCTCAATATTTCTAATTAATTATTATAGTATATTTGTTACTATTAAAATGTTTATTTTGTATTATTCTGTATACATATTTGCTGTAAGTTACCTATGATTTATAATTATTCATATATAAAAATTTGTTCATTTTTTGTTTACAATTTTTGTATTTTTTTGTTATAATGTTAATTTTATAATTATTATATATTATAAATATAAATACTTTATAAATACTAATTATAATATATAAATACTAAGCATGTCAGACGAAGATGAAATATCGATATTTGTCGAAATCTATATTTTAAATTTTCCGATATATGGATATCGATATATCCCCTTGAAAATATCGATATTATCAATATCCATCAAATCGAAATTCAACACGACGCCATCTGAATGTGGGTTTCGTGACTATTACAGTTTCTATGATTAATTCACATGTATCGCAGACGCATATAGTGGTATTACTCAATTTCAGGATTCGTGAATCAAGATTTTTTTAATTAGTTGGGAATTAGCAGAGAAATTATAATAACAATATCGGTAATATCTGGTAAATATCGACATTATCAGAAACTATGGAGATAAAATAGTTAAGAACAATATGCAGACCAAAAATATTAGTCAAAATCAGAAGAGACGAAATAAGGAAATGACTTGGTATTTGACACTGGTATTTCTAAATTGTAACCAACCTTGAATAAATACGACCGAAACTTTATTATATTAATAATAATTATCCCAACAGTGGGGTCATTAAATTTATCTATCCTTAAATTGGAAAACAAATAAAAAGCAATTAAATTCCTTGTTCTAAAGTATATCAAACATCGCATTGTTAATAAATACCTTCACAATTACACCTCAAAGTCGTGTATCGCAAAAGCATACTTCATACTATGTCGAGTCACTTGCAAGCGTAGGCGTCGAAGGATTTTAGAAGGTTGTGCCTCACAAGCAGCAAAAAACGCATTATCGCAGTCGTTCGTCGATTGTCTATTCGCGACGTATGTATCGCTCGTTATTGAAGTAGATGTATCGGAACGCGGTCGTACAAAGTCACAAATCACATAAGCGCGCGCACCAACTTTCAAAAACAATTAACGTGCGCTACGTTACAGGCTGGCAGGCCCAAGCACCTTGTCCATCTGCTGCCGCGGCATGCATGCATGCATGTATCTTGCGTTCGACCCGTTCAGGTGTTTAATCAATTAATTAAAGCGACTTGCCGGGCGCATTCGATGTGGGTGTATTCGATTTGCGTTTGAATCACCGAATGGCGTAACTCATTTTCCGTCCATGCGCGATGTGTCTGCATCTGCTTGAGTCGATATGTCTATGTACTGCCTCGTTTCGATTTCAATTATTTTATATGGGATTTATTGCTCATAATTCCACCGTTACCCAGCTCACAACTCTATAACTAGTTTTATTACAGATGGCGTCATTTGTATAAATGCATTTGTGAAACTAGAATCGATGATTTTTAATAGTATAGGAGTATTATGCTATTGTCATCAATTTATGTTTTCATATGATTACCAATTATACATAAAATGCAAGGGGGCATGTTTTTTGCTGCAGTACATTTCATTTAAATGAGGAAATATTATATTATAAATGTTATAAGAGATAATCACTATTTGACTTGTCGCAATGAGTCGAAATTGAATTGCATATTTTTATAGTTTTGCTGGAGCATTAATTCCTATGGGTGTTTATTTGTTTATTAAAATAACCGAAAATTTTGCGAGATAATACAGTTCAAATTTGGTGCAATGTATTTTCCCATTTAAAAATCAAAGGATTTGATGATAATAACTTGAACTAAGAACGTGACAGAAGGGCAATCTATATGTTTTCCCCTTTTAAATTAATTAATGTCGAATTAGATGAATTCGATTGACCGCAAAGAAGATCTTATCGCTATATGCATTACTAAACTGCAGAAAACATACACCCACTTCTACAAATGTATCAATTTGTAACCTCTACGAAAGTACCATAAATATAAGCTACCAACAACCAGATGGCACAGGTGTAGCATAAAACTAACGCTCGCAACGTGGATGCAATTTGTGCTTACGTAAATTTCAGTGCCTTTCATACTTTTATCGATTTATTAATAAACGAAAATCGAGACATTTCGCAATTACCCACCGCATGGCGTAGAAATTGCTAAAATTTCAACTCGCAGCCGAGGCATTCGAAGCCTACAGTTCTATTCGTATTTTTGCGCCTAGTCTATAAAGTATAAAGGTATGGAGCAGAGGCAAAAGCCTACGTGCTGCCTCGAATACGAGCCAGCATATTACAACTACCAGAAGGAGAGACCAGACCCGGAGTGCGCCTGCCGCTTCGGCCAAAGTGCGAACGACTTGCAGTCACGATTCATACTTTCCATGCCGGAGAGCCAGGGCCGGTTCGTTGCCGGCGGCAGCAAGGCGTATATTGCATTGGTCATGAAGCCGCGTTTTGCGCAAAAGGCTCGCCTGCTTGCTGCGACGAACGACGTACATCACGAATTATACTAATGGCGCTGAAATGCACCGCGTAGTTGGGAATACGGGCGAGCCCAGGTAAACGGGGAAAAAACTACGCAATCATAGCTACGAGTTAGCTCGTGAATTGGATCGTTGTGTCCGTAGTCGTAGCGGGCGCGCGCAGTTTGAATGAGAATCGAGAACAAATGTGCCGTTTCGTTTCGCTGTATTCGAGTGCACTCGTGTGCGTGTGCATTCGGTGTGCCTATTGCATTGCACGCCTGCCTACCTAGTGCTTGCTGGTTTGAGGTTAGGAACTTACGTTAATCGTGGAGGTGGGTTTGGGTGGAACAACGGCGCTTCAGGTCAACTGGACGAAACAATTCGTTCAGAAATAATTCGCTTAACGTGAACACAAAACTAAGTTACTGAGTCAATCAGAACACAATGTTGTGATTTACATGCCGTTTTTGATTTAATTTTTTAACTTTACGACTTTAACCATGTTTGTATATAAACGTATTTATTCAAGTGTTTAATGACTGGCGACGAAACGACCTTCGAGGAAAAGGTGCATTTGTTTTTCTCAAAGATCTCTAGTTTTAAGAAATGGAAAGGGGTATAGTGACTATATTATATAAATTATAATGAAGGCTGTCAGTCATATTGATAAGAAAGCCTAGGTAAATTAAGTAATGAAGGATTGGAGGTGCCGAATGACAAAAGAACGATGAAACTACTATAGAATTGTCTGTTTCAAATAAAATACTCAAACAATAAAAAATAAAAATACTCAAATATAGACTGAGCATAATTACTGTAATTCATAATTAATGGCTTTCAATTCGATAGCATGCCAATAAATGATCAAAATTCACGACATCGACAAATCGATATTTATCGAAACCAGAATATTGATAGAATATCAATATTATATCTTCGATATATGGATCTAATTTTGAGATGCCAAATCGCCAATAGCCATTGTTAAAATATTTGTAAAAAAAATATAACTCTTAGCAACTCATTACATTTAATGTAACACTTATTGTTGCATAGTGTTTTTTTGATTTTGATTTGAAGTGAAAACAACAGATTTAACTAGAATTTGGGCCCACAGGTGGTACGCAGTGCAACCAATCAATAATCATTCGTACAATTGTCAGTGAATAGTGAGCTATAGAGGTAGTTCATACGAAACAAAGAAGAATACAAATTTAAAAACAAAAAATAAAAAATCTAAATAAAAACCTAGACTTCCGTGGAAATTAATTCACCTCTAACATAGGAAGACTAAATTTGTATATGTGCTGAATAATTATATTGTTCCCAAATGTCTCATCACCTAGGGAACGATTTTTGATTAACAATAACCAAATTGGAGATTAATACAATCACTGATTGCATTAATCTTTTTTAATAGGGATTAATACAATCAGTGATTAATCTTTGTTTTGGTTGGGTTATACAAAGCAGGTTATAGAAGACAGTTTACCTGTCATTAGAAACCTTGTATATTCTAAAGAATACGTTTCAGGTAAGATTCTGCTATGCTACTAATATCCTATTAATGTGGGATTGAAATATTAATATTCAATAGAGGTAATTTTATGTTTCTACCCACTTATGATGGAAAAATTAAACTATTTTTAACTCGTAACTTGGTCGCCAATTAATTGAAAACGAATTGGAGTTCTTGTTGTCCGATGCTTTACCTTGGTATGCAAGTATTAGGTATTTCCAAATATATCTCCACTGTCTATTTAGTACTAATAAATATTACTTTTTCCTTTGCGGTATGATCATAGGCGTTACAATTAACATGTTATTATTAATGTTATTAATCTACTTAAAATACCAGAACGAATGGATCATCGGAATTGGGCTGCGAACATTTTGTTAAGAGATGTTAATATTATCGTACGCACTACTACCATCATACTGCCATGAGGTATAACTGCAGCGAACTGGTCTTTGACATATCAATATGAACAAATAGTGATCGGTAGGCAATTTTACAGTAGGTAACACACTGTAGTAGGTATCACACGGCACATGACATACGGGGATTGCAGGTTCAAGTCCTGTCAGATGCATTATTCATTTTCTCTTTCTAATTAGTACCATTCATGATTAACATCTTAAAAATTGTCTACCGATTATTATTTGTTCATATGGATATGTCTAAGGCACCTTCGCTGCAGTAATACTTCGTGACATTTTGAAGTAAGTAGTAGTGCGTTCGAGAATTTAAACATCTCTCAACAAAACGTTCGCAGCCCAATTCCGATCATTTAAGTTTTACAAGTTCAGACTGAATACTGAAATTAGTCTATCATTTACAAACATCATCTTTTATATTATCTATTCCACCGAACATTTCAGAATCATTCATCTCAAAATAATGGTATAAACTTGCTGCAATGAGATGCATAAAGAGAACGACTCCAAAACAACAACTGTTTAAGTAATCATTCATCGTTTTGTATCCTGTGCAGTTTCTTTATTATTCCTTTTTTCAACAACTGAAGAGTATGTTTAATTCATGTTCAACCTTCTTACTTGACCAGTACGTCGTCGCCGTTCATTGATTCCGTCAGCCACTCTTGCAAAATACTTAATACAATGCGTTGCTTTTGCTGCACTGCATTAAACCTGCTTTAATTGTATTTACATAAATTCGCCAATGGTTTGTTGTTGAATACAAACGCCCATCATTAAAAGCCATCCGCGGACAGAAGCGCGTTTAAAGTGCGCTTGCACTGCTGCCCAAAAACGCCAAAGAATACCAAAGAAAAAGCAAAACAACGCTTTTAACTGAAATTTGTTCGCGAATCCATTCATTATGCGGCCCGAATGCAGTTTCTTCATTCAGCGCACACTAGACGCCTTTTTTTCCCTGCAAATCCACTATACGCCCAATTTCCATGGCGGCGCGTACACGGCTCGCACATGTAATCACCGGAAATTAAAAGTTCCCGGTCGGGCGCGGTAATATTTAAACTGCGCCGCAATTGTTTACGAGGAAAATCCGGGCGTTTATGTTGGAAATGCTTTCGCCTCGACGCGACGCGGCCGGGCGCGCTGCGCTGGATGTAATCGAACGGGGCTCGATTTCAATTAGCAGGACGCACACACACGGCACGTCGCCGCCACGACTGTAGGTACCAATTAGCAAGAGTTTAAGTGCGTATGCCCATCGGATTTGCTTCGCGCACAGCGCAGTGCTCTCCTCGCTGGGCTCGCGAAGAACCCACTTCGGCCGCCCATTGTGCATTGTGGCGCGCACAATGCGACGTGCGGCTCTTCGTGCTCATTATGCACGATATTAATGCCTGTTTAATGAGCCACTCGAATTATCGTTATTAACTGCTAGTTACCCGACAATAACCATAATGCGAGCATGAAATACTTAATAAAATACAAATTATGCGTGTAGCGCTACGTTTTATATGATATACCATACAACTTGCTGCTATTCTTCTATTTCTTTAGAGTGGTACCACAAAGATTACGCTATTATAAAAATGTACTGCAGGGAATAGGAAGGATGAGCCTGAAATGGGAAACGGTAAGTTTGGTGGCAAGGGCGTATGGCAAAGAATGTAAAAGTATGTATGAGAATAGTGTGTGAAAAAGGGGGAAAGTGCGTGGGAGGACCAAAGATTGTTAGCTTACTGGGAGGTTAGACTATCCGAAACATTAGTGGGACAGTTAATGGTCGAAGAAAAAGGCTTGGAAGAACATGAAGGAGAAGGGGTGAAGAGGTGGAATATCAGACTCGCTAAAACAAAATAAGGAAGATTACATACAAGCCGCAGTACCATCGAATTCAAGCTCTGGAAGAGAAACGGATGATGATAAGGGCGAGATGTGGAATGGAGGAACGGGGGGCGAAAGGTATGGATGGGTGTAGAGTACATGAGATGTATGATGTGTGAGAATTGGGTGGATAAGTGGGAGCACATGACAAATGAATGTATGGGATTGCGAAAAGAATGGGCCCAAGGTACTGATTGTGAAGGTGAATGGAGTATGCAAAGGTGGCTGAGTGTGGGAGGGGAGAGAGTGAAGAACCAAAGAAGAAGGCCAAGAAATGGGATTGGAGTTGGTAATATAGTATACTGAACTGAGTGGTCGATGGGTCATTTCAGTTTTTATTTTTTAACTTCTACTTAGTGATTTTTATATTTATAATTAATTTGTGATGATTTTTATGTAGTTATTAGTGTGAGTATATTTAACGTTTGTATTGAAAAGTGGCAATAGCAATGTGATGTTGTGCATAGGTTGAATTATACATTATACATTATTTTCTACGTCAAGTTTGCTTTGCATAAATACAATGCAACAAAAATTTGCACTTAAAAGATATCCTAATATTTCATTTCCCTGAAAAAATTAATATCTGAAGGTCGACATAATTAATAAATTAATTGCAAATTCTAGTGACAGGTACCCAAATTGTGGCGTAGTATTCAATTGTACAAGGAGGGCAATTATCATTGTTCCCTGCCGAAACACATCGGGAGATAAATCGTTTGACCACATCTAAACAATCTCCTGATGTGTTCCAATACACTTCTTACAAGGAGAGTGTCTCAATTGTCCGTCATGGAATTGAATAAAACAGTTTGTACGTGTAGTCCATATTTAGATATAATTTGTGTTTTGGATTTTCATAAATACATCCGAAACCGCGAGCTAATTCCTGAGGCGCAGCAGCCTCCAACCTTCCAATGTGTTTAAACGAACCTTTTAGTGAAAATAATTCGTTCAGACACATATAAACATTTTTTTAATTATATTTTTCCGAATTTTTCCTAAAATTACCGATTTCCGGATGTATTTAAAAGCACGTTTTAGCGAAAATAAATTGTTTGGGCAAAACTAAACATATTTTCTTATATATTTTAGCCAATATTCCCCAAAATTTCAGGAATCACATGTTAACTCCCAAAACGTTACAGCTATCGATTTCTCGATTTCTCTTATTATTATTCTTCTCTTTCCGAAAGAGATTTATATGACACAATATTAATATTTATTAATTTAGCGCACGTGATTTAATATATCAACAATTTTCAAACATCAGTAAATGTTGTAATAAATGTGTCAATTAATTATTGAGAAAACAAAATTGTCATTACACCCTAAAACCCTGCCTTTTACAGGAAACAGAGAGAGTTACCTAATAACTAACACCATCTATGCTTTAACATTAATGCGCATTAATGCTACCGTAGATCCACACTTTCTTTCTTAGGTCTTAACCTCAACACTCGCACAATTTTTATGAAGTTTCTCAGAGTATTACCACGACTATTTAGTATGCGAGTCAACGCGCTGGTAATTTACGATTCATTAACGATCGCTTCATGCAACGACCGATTGTACACACCACCATGGTGCGCGCTGCCGGTCGGCCGGTGCAGCACGCACGCGCATACTGGCATCCTTAAGTGAGTTGCGCATGCGCAATGCGCCGCCGCCGTGCGAACTGCATCAGCACGCAGGCGCGCAGGTATGCCAATTGCCCATTGTCTTCGATTGCGCCAAATTTGGACGCACGGCTCAAGCGCGCGCGGCCTGCCGATGACGGGAGATGTGATTGCGCGCTCGGATTGGAGACAGTCCGCGTGCGCGCACATTACAACCTCTGCACAACGTCGCGTACAACTTAACTTCGCGCAAATTAGCGGAACCCATGCAATATGTATACAGAGATGCTGCGCGCACGCGCATTCCAACCATCTCGTCGCGCGCGAATGTGACTTAAGTGTGTACACGGCGTGACTTAAGCGGCGGTGTGTTTGCACTTACTATTCATAGAGTCATAAAATAATGCTTATTAGATATTATATCGATATAGTGCAAAGAAGATTTATGCACATATTAAATTATATAGTGGGTAACAAAATTATTGCATTACGAGGAACTATTATGATGTAAATCATTATACCTGTACCCAAAGTCAGGGATAAAAACTTGCGATGTACATTTCAGAAACCGATAAGAAGTTAGCAGCGATTTGGTAATTTTAAGTTGGCGGGTTTTTAATGAAATTGCAATTGGATAAATTTGTAGACTGTTTATTTTTATAGTTTCAGAGATTGACTACGACTCAAATTATTAAAAATATAAAGTTCATTGGTACGATGAAGCATGTCAAAAATATATCGATATATCGATATATCGAAGGCGTATTATTGATAGTTTATCGATATTTGAGTTTCTATAAATATCGATATGAAGGATTTCTACGTCTCTATTTGCTATTGTAATATCGTTAATTCTGATAGTATCTCGATATTGACACATCCTGAAAATTGCAATAGCACAAAAAAGATTTAGGCACATATTAAATTATATACAGGGTAACAAACTTATTGCATTGTCAGGATCAATTATGTTGCAAACTATTATTATACCTACATCCAACGCACACAGTCACACTTAAAACCTGGCTTATTCGGAAACCGATAAGAAGTTAGCAGCGAGTTTTTCAGCTACGAATTAAACTGGTCCAATTTAAAAGGCAAGGCAATTTGTGAATTGTGAGGCCTGATTTCGCAATATTGCGAGAATTTGCTATAACATCGAGATTAAATAACTCTAATTATTCTTTGATAATACGGTGTTCAATTATAATATTTCATTAAAAGTGGGAACCTCGAATTCAGAAAGAAAATCAGAATTTTTTTGAATTACATTCACTTTTGGTATGTAATTTTCATAAAATAATCACAAATAAAATATCGAATATATTGCTGAAATATATTATTTGTAGATATATAAAAAAATAAAAATAAAATGTATCGATAAATATCGATATTTTATCGTTATTTGGGTTTCTACAATATGGAGAATTTCTTCGCCTTTATTTGCTATTTTATATCGTTACTTCTGACAATAATTCGATATTGACATGTCTATATTAGGAATCGATATTGGAATATCGCTATAACTTGTAATCAATTGCAGAAGGTGGGTAATTATCATTCTTCTCTGCCGAAACACATTGGAGATAAATCGTTTGAGCACATCTAAACACGATTGTCACTTGGAAGATGAAGCCTTCCAATCTCCCGATGTGTTTCAATACTTTTCTTGCACGGAGAGTGTCTCAATTGTCCGTCATAGAATTGAATGAAACATTTTGTATATGTTGTATTTTTTGCCGTTTGGAGCCGTTTGCCCAAAATAAAAAAAAACCGTTAGCACAAATTATTTCTATATACGCACTATACACATACACAAATTTTCATTCAATTCCATGCTGGACAATTAAGACACTCTCTTTGTTAGTGGAAATAATTCGTTTGGACACATCTAAACACGGTTTTCTCATATATTTTAATGAATATTTCACAACAAATCAGAAATCGCGGGCAAATTCTCGAGCCGCAGCAGCCTCCAATCTTCCGTTCTGTTCAAATGAACTTGTTAGCGAAAATAATTCGTTTGAACACATATAAACACGTTTTTTTCTATTATTTTTCCGAAATTTTCCTAAAGTTGCCGATCTCCAGATGTGTTTAAAAGCATGTTTTAGTGAAAATAATTTGTTTGAGCAGAACTAAACACGTTTTCTTTCGTATTTTAGCTAATATTCCCCAAAATTTCAGGAGTCGCGTATTAACTCCCAAAATATTACACCGATTTACCGATTTGCCGATGTGTTTAAATTGGCGAAAAAGATCGTTCGAACACATCCATTTGTTTTCTTATTATAAAATTATAATATATTTGTAATTACATACAATTTTGGTGTGTTATTTTCATAAAAGAATCACAAAGACAATAGCGAATATATTGCTGAAAGAATCTCGTCCAACAATAGTGGCAATTTCGAGTTGGCGAGTTCAATACAGATAGATAGATATATTTTAACGGCTATCGACCATTACAGTCTTTCTGCCATGAAAATGTACATTGTAATACATAGTATATATAATATGTTTACATATTTATGTATGTTCGTAGTAGTGGAGTTTAATAAAATTGCAATACGATAAATTTGTAGACTGTTTATTTTTACAGTTTCAGAGATTGATTAACGTCTTGAATTATTAAACTTATAGTTCATGGTTACGATTCATTGATACGATGAGGCATGTCAAAAATATATCGATAAATATAGATATTTGAGTATCTACAAATAACAATATGAAGAATTTCTACGTCTTTATTTGCTATTTTATATCGTTACTTCTGTCAATATTTCGATATTGTCATGTCTATATTAGGAATCGATATTTGAATATCGATATATCGAAAATTAAAAATATTCATGTTAGGAAATATCGCCATCTGACATGTCTACGGTGGAAAACATAGTTGTCTTAGGCCAGATCGCTTAATAATATATAGAATATGACCAGAAATATGTCTAGCGTTTGTTGATAAACAGTTTATGTGACTGTTTGAAGTTGATATGGTATAAAATGTGCAAATTCGCAGCGTAAAAGTTTAAACTCTCCGATTGATTCGCATCTCGACGAATGGCGACGACATGCAGGATGGCAGGAGCGACGCACAACCCTCATACATATTAAAAACGCGCGCCGAGAGCTAGCGGAGGCTGCAATCGTAGCCCGATCTTGCATAAATCCAAAATGCAGGACGGTCGCAGGCGATGGACGAAAACGGGGAGCGCGAGCGGTGGTGCACTGATGGCAGATGCCAATTACGTGCACCGGAATTACCGTCCTTATCGTCGCTCTCTCAGCCGATGCGCGCCGAAACGGCCGTCGAATTGATTTACGTTGCGCTCGCCTAGTGACGATCTCATCAGCATATCGCATCCTATCACATCCTGTCTAGGATGCAACGTTCACATGTCGCAGTATGCCGTGCAAAAATTGTCGCAAATTTCATATCATTATGTGTGACTGCGCATTTCATAGCTTAACTCGATTGCTTACTTGATTTATAATGGAACTACTATACATTATTCTAACACGGTTCGTATAGGTAAATTTACTAGCAATGTGCACGCTCTTTATAAAATTGAAGGATTGTAAATTATGTTATCATTCGAATATTGTAATCAATTTTGTAATAGTACATTGTTGAATTTATTATATTGTTAAATGGTAATGACGTGATAGAATCTGAATTAAATAGAAAAACTGTTGGAAGTAAAATTGTTAATATACATAAATTGACGTTAGATATGTCAAAAAAAATATCGATATTGATAAATATCGGTATATCGGCTTCAAAATTTCGATATTTATCGATAATTTCATTTCCCATAATATCGATATATCGAAATTTTTGATATGGATTTGGCATTTCATTGACGTAACCGCCATCTGAGAAGTATTCTGGGAAGTTCAAATTTGGTAATTTTTCACATTTTGGATACTATGTAATAATTCTTAATCCATCGATATTTGTTGGAATCATAAGATTTGAATCACTATAGATTTTTTGCCGCAGCAATATTGCATTGATATACTTTTATGAAATATTTTAATTATCATATTTGATGCAAAGACTGATAGATCGATATATGTATTTTATTTTTGCTAGTATTACTTTAAATATCGATTTTTGTCGTTATCATAAGATTAACAATAAGTTTTTATATTTTATAATTTCATTATAACAACAAACTAATCACGAATAAAGGTTAAGAACACCGCTGAGTCCGAAATTTCGGAATGTGAATTAACGATCACTTCAGATTGTTGGGTACTACAATTAGTCCTGAAACCCATATACAGATGGCATTCCTGTGGAATTTAAATTTGATCGATATTGATATCATCGATCTTTTCCAGGCAATATTTTCATACCGATATATCGAAAAATTGGAAATATCGATTTCGGCAAGTATCCATATTTCATCATCGTCTGACATGTCTAATTGACCTGTATTAAGCGGAACCAGTCAAACGTGGACGGAATGAAATATTTATAACGAAATATTTTATAGGGGTAAATCAATGGCATCGCCATATCGAACGAATACTGAAATCTATTCTCGATTTTATTGCAACACGTACTGATGAAAATAGATTTTTTGTCTTCATGACTTTCAAATCATTGCTATATCATATTAACTTGTGTACCTTCAGTATTCGGATATTTGGCAAGTACGAAAGAAATGACTGGTCCAGTGACCGAAAATGGCAAGTTTCCTTATATTATATTTATTTCGACTATTGCATAACCTAATTAATGATGTTTTACAATAATTTACCTAATTAATGATGTTTTACAAAAATTTACCGCAAAAATCACTATCACCACAAACAATTAATAGAGATTTCCTTTTGATGCAGGCTATTTCTCATAATGTTCCTTACTGGAGAAATCCACCGAGTTTCGCACTGGCAGTACGTAAAATATAGTGGAAATAATCATACTACATACTTCAGTAGTTATGAAAAAATATACCAGACAAAAATTTCAAAAAAAAATGTCAACTTGACGAATGTATAATCTACTTAAATATGAGAAAGTGCGCCAATTTAGAAAGGGAAAATCTAGAAAATATACCATTATTTATGCCTTGTTTGTGAATGTTTTGTGCCGGAAGACTCTAAACTATATCAATTGTGTGCTTCCAAAACCCTCTGGATATGTCTTCATAAATGGACCCAACTTCAACAATCTATAACATATATTCTAGAGAATTAATTCGAATGGTTGTTTCACACAGTAACAAATTTATTACTGAATCGATTAATATATGATTTGTATACATGGGAATGTGGTAAATACAAATAAAAGTGTCATCTTGAAAAGAAATCATTTCAAGTCATTTTTCTGGCAGCGAAAATGTCGCCGTTATTAGACTCAAATTTTAGAGTTTAAAACAATTTTCATGCCGAATCGATTGGTACATGATTTATAATTCTAGAAATAAGGGAAATGTGAATGAAAATGGAATGTTCAGGACAAGTCATTTTTGTAAATATAAATATAAATGAAACTTTAAAAGAAGTAATTTGAAATCATTTTTCTGTCAGTGAAATCATCGCCGTTATTAGACTCAATTTTTATGAATTATAATATCAGTTCTAAGTAATCAAATGGAAAACTGTCCTGGGAGTTTGAAGATTTTTTCACGCTGCATCGATTGGTGCATGATTTATAATCCTAGCATTACGAGAAATATGAAAACCATGAAAAATCTGAAACACGACATATTTTGGAAAAGATTTTTTGAAATATATACCTCAATAATTACCCAATATTTAAGCGGCA
Source organism: Mimaenictus wilsoni (assembly GCA_027575185.1). Taxonomy (NCBI): domain Eukaryota; kingdom Metazoa; phylum Arthropoda; class Insecta; order Coleoptera; family Staphylinidae; genus Mimaenictus; species Mimaenictus wilsoni. The sequence continues at coordinate 20,205 of JAODAC010004715.1, forward strand.
TTCTATAACATGTAGATTAGAAAATATTTTACAACAAAGTTTGAATTTAACGTTTTAGTTCCTCATTTTGCCGTTACGTGGTATCGGTCGGGAAGGGCCCTCTTAACGGACAAGCGAAAGATGTCAGACTAGAAAGAACAGAACTTCAAAGAAGGAGCAAAACAAAAATCATCTGTAGTCATTTTGATAATACTAATTTCTAACGGAACTGGAGAAATTATGAATCAGTATAGTGACGTACGTAGGTGACTTAAGTCAAAAAAAAGTCCTTTGAAAATGGCAGCGCAAACCACAACCATGCCTGATTGACAAGCGATGCGCGCAAATTATGCGTTTCCTCACGATAATAACGTGTGTCGCTCGTGTTCAGCCCGACTTCCACGGATCGTTTTCGCTGTTTTTGATGCTGCCATGCCAGCCAAAGCATGATGCAAGCGCGTCCGTGGCCCATTGTATGGTAATCAGTTAGCCGGGGTTCTGTTGCATGGGCCACGGAGCAAAACAAAACGTGGACATCTTCTCATCTCTTCTCCACTATTGCAGCCGGCAGCATACGCCAGCAGATATCTAACTAAGCGAACTAATCATCTGCTGCGGCGCGGCCGCGGCAGTTCGGTTCGATGTGTATATGCTTGCTTTTTGGTGTGTATACACGGACACGCATGAGCTATGCGAAGATCGAAGCAAGACATGTCATGCGCGTTTCCCATTCGCCCGTTTTTGATGGCATTTCTCGCGAATTCCATGCGGCCGAGCGCGCGCATTCCGGTCACACGACATTTTTCACCATCTTTGCATTTTGCATTATTTATGCGCGTTTATCGATGCGGTCGCATCGCCCCGCCGATCGATCCGGGGCCGGAAATATTTTATTTAAATGTTGCGCCGGGAATATCTAAATTTTTGGTATGCACTCGTAAATTCACCATAAAACTCACTTTTTTAGAGCCAATTTTCGAGTTTGTTGTGCTATGCGCGCGATCGTTATCGCTCTGGGATAATTTAATGAACGACCAAAAAAAACGCCGCGCTGAACGAGCAGCGCAGCGGTCACATTTTTTAATAAAGTTATTAACAGGTTTCGATTTTATTGCTGTTTATAAATTTTTGTTTTAATTTATACAGGATTTACTGTTTTTAAAGGGGCACAGGATTAATCGACGGTATTTTGTTAGATTTACATTGGTGATATTCAAACAAGGTAATAAATTGGACATTCGTTCCGTTTAAATCGATGTTACAAAACTCTATAGAAATATGTTATTATCCTGTGGAGTTAAATAACATAGAGTGTTTACTTTTATGATGCGAATTTTAATATAAAACCGTTCAGCATGATTTTGTTAGTTTCAACTATATCTACGGATTGGATTTTTCTCTTTGATTCCGTTGTTTGCGTTTCTTGCTTTTTGTACATTAAATTTGTAATAATTTAATTGATTAACACAAGTTATAAGAGATTATCAACGAAAAAAAAGAGATTATTATTCTATAAATGTAACAATTTGTAACATTTACGATAATAAGCTATCAGCAACATCATGACATGCTTTAATGCGCTTAATACATAAAACTTTAACAAATTGCGTGAATACGTGCATTGATGTAAGAAAAAATGAAGTGGTAATAAAATGCAATATTATAAAATGATAATGGTAATAACTGCAATAAATAACATTTGGTGCAAGTTTACGTACATTATTATATATTTAATATATATTTAAGTACACTATTTACTAAAAACCTAATAAAATATTGGCACAATAATTGTATATCATCTAAAAGCATATTTTTCAACGTCACTATCTCACAAATGATCTAACATCTAAGGAAACAAAATAATTAAAACAATACAAAAAATCCCAAGTGCTGGCCAACCCTCCCCGAAGATAACATCCCCAAGAAAATGCAGTTTCTTTCCGTTAAGAACATCCCCGCCTACCTGTCGCCCGGAGATAGATCTTGCTCAGCAATCTACCTTGGACAAAACCAACAAAAACGCTCAACTTCATTGCATCCAAAAGAAGAAAGGTTTCCCACATTTGAATGCGCATTAGTGCAACACCCTCACCTTGTAACCTCCTCTCTCAAAGCATTGTTCTCCGCTATAACATCCAAAGAATGCACCGTATTTTCGGTGAGCAGACTGTTGCTGAGTATAAAACATTTTTGGGGGTGGAATTATGGCAATACGAGAACTATAATTTCGCCTCGTCGACGGACGCAAGCAAGAAAAAGTTTCTAGAACTGTTCGGTGCGTTTTAAAACGCAGGTGAGGGCGGAGTTGAGTAAGTTATGAGTTGCCAGCGTCGAGAACGAGTGTGACTCAAGTGAATTCAGATGAGTTGCGCAAAGGTAAGTCAGCGCAAAGGTGTACAAAAACAGCGCAACTGACTTACGTACTTGCGTGTTTAAGTTGTGGCAGTAACTTGGGAATGCTCAAACATCGAAAAGGTTGTAAGCAATCTAGGAAATTAAATTATCTTTCGGATTAGGATGTTGGAAACGTATGGTCATAATAGAAATATGAAATAGAGAATCTTAGAAATGTTAATTAATTCTTCTTTTCGCTTTTTCTTGGTTCATCGCTTTATCTCATTCAACTAGTCGAAAATCGGAAAGTATCATGGTCTCCATTCAGCGTTAGTTGCGCTGTCGGAGTATTGGAATGCGTAACTAAATTATTAAATTAGGAAAATATTCGCTTTGAAATAACCTAAATAATGAATGGTACCATGGTACCAGATAAAGTATAATTCTAGTAATATTCCATAATTACTAATTTAAGCCAGTGAAGCAAGTGAAGTACAAATTATTGCCAAAGTCGCTTATCTAAAGTTATTACTTACTTATTCTTTGTAGACGTGCGATTTTAACAACGTACTTTGTAGTGACAAGATACAACCATTATCAATGTAGTCAGTTATTGGTTTCTGGAAACTATTAAGGTAATTGTTTGATATTTCAACCTAAATTAATTAAATTTAGATTATATACAGCGAAGAATGAAAAATATTGTCATTAGTTTGGAAAGTGACGAATCAAAATAAACGAAAACAAAACACAATTTATTATCTTCAATCATTGTATATCAGATCATTCCCCCTCTCTAACTATTAATAATGAAATTGTTAAGCCGAAGAGTAATGTTAAATATTTGGGTGTTATGATTGTCAGCAAGTTAAATTTTGACCTAGCAGCAAAAACACTGTAGGAAACCGTTATCCTAATAACCTAACCTAAGCTAACCTAACCTAACCTAACCTAAGCTAACCTAACCTAGCAGCAAAAACACTGTAGGAAACCGTTATCAAAAGAGTCAAGTTCCTCTCAAGCTTCCCCAGCCGAAATTCTGGACAGAATTAGGACAACTGTATTAAAGTCTATAAATTAATGTCGGCCAATTCTGGATTATGCTGCTGCCCTCTATCTCCTTATCAACGCTAGAACAAAGCATTATCTGAAAATCTGGAAAACGACAACCTTGCGTACTATCACACGTCTCAGACACCCTAATAATGTTCTTCATAATCCTTCCAACCTTCTTCTTTATTAAGAAACCGGAATAACACCAATTCCTGACCGTCAGAAATCTGTCGCTATTAAATTAGTACATAAAACCATATCTCTACATAAATTTCTACGCCTTATTATTTAAATGGATAAACAAATGTCTCTGTATGAAGAACTGATTGAAAACATTTTATTTTATTTTTCTTAAACATACTTGCATATTTTTGATATAATACAATACAAATTATATTATTTATTTCATGGGCCGAATTAATATGTAGTCGATAGCCTGTGGCTTTTTTGCAATAAATATTATTAATAGTAACACTAAGTCTTAGCATAACCATAAATAAAGTATTTTAGTGGACAACAGTAAACTAATCGTAAGTGTATGGAATATCTGTGATAATAACAATTTTACATTTTTACTTCTTAATCTTGTCCCCGCTTCATTAGAACGTCGATTGACAGCCGTCGGGTACAAGTAGATGCTAGGCAACATTTGGCGAGTATTTCTTTGTAATAAATCGGTCAGTTTTAACGCCGGTTAAATGATTTTTCCGTTTATAAAGAAGAGTTCTTCTTAGTAAACACAATTAATATTAAATTATACTAAAACCGAAAACCGCGATTCCTATGACAATTCTTCGTTTTCGGATTTATACCAAAATTTATAATGTTAGCATTTTTTATTTAATGTATTCGGTCCGCAGACCTGGCCATCGACCTTCACTGATCCTTCAGCCTGGATACATACATATGATTTTATTGTGTTTTTTGTATATATTACATGTTATTGTGTGATGTTTGTTATTGGTTTTTGTGATGTTGCTGTTATTGTTGTGTTGTTGATGTGGTGTCTTGTTGGGTGTGAGTGAAGTGAATTTTCATGTTGTCGGTGGATTCTTCTGGTGTGTTGTGGGTTGCGCATTGCGATTGTTGTGACTATCGGTGTGGATTTTTATTAATGTGAATTTTTCGTGTGAATTTTTAACGTGAATAAATTAAATGAATGATTTTGAGTGTGAATTTATAATAATAATAAATTCACACTAATGGGGTGTCCACCCCGGGGACTTGAACCCCGTCCTCCTACGTGGTAAGCAGATGCTTTACCACTAGGCTGCTCAAGTGGGCTAATGTTAGCATTATTTAGCGTAATCATTTGGTTCGCCCTTCCAAGATATAGAAACTCATCTATTCATCAATGCAACATTGAGAACCATTGCTATAATGGATCAAAAATTATATACATAAATAAGTATTTACGGTAATTGAGGCGATAAAAAAACTTTTTTTTCTATTTTTGGATAGATTGATTCATTTGAAATTAATAACATCATGTGTCCAGCCAAGTGGCGCAGTGGTATGGTTGATGACTACTGCCCACGAGGTCCCTGGTTCGATTCTCGGTGAGGATGCATAGTAAAGTGAATTCTTCTTCTTATCAATAATATTAGTCTCTAATATGACTAATTACATTGAAGAAGTATTTAATAGAGCTAATGACCATAGCAGTCGATGCTCGGTAAATCAAACCAAAAAAAATAACATCATGCGTTGTTTCAGATTAATTGATTACAAATCAATCTCAAACAATAACATATTCATACATCAAATTATTATATCTTAATAATAGACAATATAAGCTAAAAAAAAAAGAAGAAGAAATAACTTTATAGTTTCCCACCAAGCTCAACAATCCAGGTGTTATACGGGTTATAAAACTCCACATAAAAAATTATTCTCATCCTGCCACAAACCAATGTTGTTAATTTTAATTTATTTTATTCGTCAATTGGTTTCATATTCCGAAAATATACCGTGTTAAGGAAGTGTGTGGAATGTCGACGAATATTTGGATATCAACGCAATATTTTAACGAACGCCATCGTTAGCGCATTAAATTTAACAAATTCGTCAATTAGTTGCGTTTTTCGGCCGCCAAAAACGTCCTCCCGAAAGTCGGACGAAACGCGAGCAACAGTTGTCCGATGTAAATGTGTAAATTTACATAGAAAAAGAAGGAAACTACAGAATTACCCACACGCGGCCAACAAGGAGAGAAGAGGACGACGAAAAACGCCTCGCTTTGCGGAAGCCTTTGCGCCGTAATCCGGTCTCGAAATTTGCATATTCGACAACCATTCCGACACAATAAAAATACGCAACGGCCATAAATTTTACACGTTGTTTAACCGCATAAAATTCACAGCTCGGACGCGCGCGCCCGGCCAAAACTTAACGGCAATTTGTTTAATAAATATTTAGATAGCTTAAGTTAGGTTGGACTTGAGTCGTTTGCCTTCTGCTGCCTGTCTTGTGCGTTTGTAGCGTTTAGACGTCGTTTGTGTGGTGTTTAATGTGAGTTAGGTTGGTCCTTTTTTGCGGCGATGGTGAATACGTTGAGGCCGCGGATGACATTGATAAATCTCGCGCGAAAGAATGAAGAGAAACGAGCGGAAAAAACGCCAGCCCGGCCATTATTCGCGTTTCTTCAACTTGCGGCCGAAAAACCGGCGCGCGCGCTCGCGCTTTTTGTTCTCCCATGGCGTGCGGTTTGGTTAGACTTAAGTCATGTTCGGGATTGACTTGCCCGACAGCGAGGCTGTGATTGATTTCTTCGGAATCGGCCGTATCAACACGTGGGTTTCAACATGCTTTCATATTTTGAATATTTAGTCATCTTGAGCATACATTTTTTAAAGCGATTAAACATATTTAAATAACTTAAATCATTTGTACTGCCATAGAAATATTCATTTTACCATTATTCCAATTTAATAATTCGCCGCTTAACAAAGTAAAAACTAATATTAACGAAACATTTTTCATTGGCGCGGTGAAAAATATTCATAAAAATGCGTTCGAAAATGTTAAAAACATTAAACATTACCGCACTTTATAAATGTTTCTTGGTACTTAAATTTCCGCAGATACAATTGTTCTGATTTTTTAGCAACCTATGGCGTCAATTAAAGATTAAAAATGTAAAGTCATTTTTAGTTATTTCCCTCTTTGCTTCCCTATCCTTGGTATGTTAGTGATAACCAAGAAGAGCGGACTAGTTCGTGTGGTAATCTTAAATATGAGAAACAATTGACTTTTTTTAGGAACTGTGCCTGTAATGCAGTACCTATTTCTTAAATTGTAGCAAATCTTCGCCTGTTCATTGGGCTGTATAGTTTTGGGAACAAGAAAAAGCCACACAAGGCGAAATCTGGAGAATTAGAGGGTTAAGTCATGATTATATTGTTGTATTTTGGCGATAAGGCAATATAAACATTGCTTGCAACGGGTCTTTTAGTCAAATTGAAGCAGTTTCAGAAGAAACTACACAGAAATACATTTTTGTTATTTTTTCTTTTCTAGACACTACGTAAGGGAAAGATATGGGATAAAATTGTAACGAATTAGCAGTTAGTTCTTGTCACACAAAGAAAATCTTTCACATCAAATTCTCAACCAGTACATTTAACTTGCAATGCATGAAATAACTCTTAGGCACTAATTTTAAGGGTGAAAAAATTTCCATAAGTGTCCTTCCTTGCTATTTCCATTTTATCCATTATACACCATGTTGATTATGCCTACCGACTATAAAATTATCATGTTTATTTGTAATTAGGGCAGTTTTCGCAAAAATAACAAAATAATTTTTGCACAAATAGAAACAAGAACAAAGCTTTTAAAAACTAACAATATTTATGAGTTTCAGTGAAGTTAAAGCAAAAACAAAATTGAACATTTTAATAATGCCAACATAATGCAAATACCAGTAAAAGGTATAACTTTACAATATTCTTGACACAACACAAGCGAAGAAAATTTCAAGTTATGATTAAGGCAATAATTATACTCCGTTTTACGTTACGCAATAAAGGATAATTTAATTTTAGTGAAATTGCCTAATTTTGCATGAAACCAACGAAATAATGAATGTTGTAATTACTCTGGACAGTAAATGACGCCTAATTTCGGTTTTGATTTTGGCATTGCATTGTAAAACTAAATTGTCGTTCGCTTATAGTCGAGTATAAAGCATTAATAATTGGCTGCACCCATTAATAAATTAACAGGTTAAATAACTGATGAAAAAAGAATAAGTTAAATTAGCTTTCACTTATATTTTACTTATATCGACTTCTCTCAATGTAAGTGAAGTAGTTTAATTTTAAAGAAGAGAAATAGGTACGCTGTGAAAAAATGATAAAAATCGATACCAAGAGTTTTCGACAATTTCTTGACGAGAAGTTTCCGTAAATACCCTATAATTACAAAACAATTGATTTACTAACAAATTTGGAGAAAACATCGAAAAAAGTCAATTGATATTTGAATATAAAAAATCGGTATAGTCGATATATATCGATATATAGTTTGGTATGACTACTGAGCTCTTTGTCACCTGCTATTGATGATTTAAAAAGAAATGCACTGTAGTTATAATGATATATCGTTGTGGCAGTGAACCATGCGCGCCACTATTAGTATACTAGTGAACTAGAGGGCATTTCTTTCTAAAATTATACAAGAAGCAACATGTGTCAGGACAGCTCAGGGACGGTGAGGACACACGTACTGACTTCATGTCAAATGACCACGTCTTTCGTGGATTTGAGGAATATTTAAATTTTGATCCTGTACTTTTGGGAAATAAATTCAAACAAACAAAATAGCAACAAAAAACCAAACCGTTGTAGTACATCCTAAAAAAGTTTATGTATTTCATTTGGAAAAAAGCGACGCTTTTTGTCGAAGATGTAAAATTACTGGAATGTTGTTGGCGTTGTAGCGTTCCACAACCCGAAAAATAAATCTCCCAAACGCACAATGCTCTCAAAAGAGAGCCTCCCAAAGGCAGCTTCAAGTCGGACTCTATGTGTGCATGCATCATATGTATGGAACGGCCCCGTGTATGCGTGTGAGGTGGCTTAGCACCGTTTTGCTGGATGGAGAGTGCTGCAAAGTGCGCCAGCGCCTCCACCGGCTGACTTCGGTCGCCGTGTGTCGCCGAGTGTGAACGCCGTTTTCGTGCGGCTGGAGTATTTCAAACCAGGCGGACATACCATACACCGCCCGGCCCCAGCCGCAGAGATAAAGATGGGTTATGAACCTCGGCGAACGGGGCCCGGCCCCGTCGAACAATGACGATCGGGCCGCGGTGGTTTTTCGAAGCCGTGGCCGGGGCAAACCGGTTGCCAGTGTGTTTCTTGCACCAACTCACCTCCGCAGCATACACACATCGATCCTTACACACATGCACCGGCGCATCCTACCTGACTTCAGTTAAATCACGTTGGCGTTATGTGTATGCTTGATATGGCACATAGCGCATAGCACAGATTGTACTCACGTATGAATAACTTCAGTAAAAGTTATCGTTTTTTTTTCTCCTGCCTCCGCCTGCGTCGTCGCTTCGTTCGGGAGATGCCCGAACGAAAAAAATGCAAGCCGAAGAAATTGGTTTTCAGCCGCGACCGGGCGCGAACCCCGCGCGCGCGAAGGTGACTTAAGTCACTTTAAAATGTGTAATATATTGCTTGGCAATTGTGCCGGATTATATTCATTGCTTTCTGAGAGCTTTTGCCAATAACTTACGAACGACCGCAGCCAGCAATCACACGGCGCGCCAACAAGCCGGAATTGTCCGTGGCTTTCACTTGCAAGCACCCTATTGTTGGAAATTACATGGAATATTCTGCTTAGTGTCACTTGGAAAGGTTATTTAATAAGCCGTAATTCATTTTCAAATATGATAAGCGTTCGTGTATAAGAATATAATTTCAGTGCATCTTAAGATGCAAACACCACATACATTCATTCAGATAAATAAAACAATTGATAATTCAGTAATATACGGTAACACTCTGCTTATTCAAATTATTATCTTGATTAACTTGCAAACAGAAAGAAAGAATATTTCAAAAGTCGAGTGCTTTAAGTCGACAAGTACCACAGTTCTACAGAGTCATAAATGGCTTGCCAGTAGCAGTCAAATTTGATTCGAAAGCGTGTTATATTAACAACTTTCTGAAAATCGTTAGCAGACAATGCAAGTTGTTTCAGAAATATATTGGATTATACAATTTATAAATGGATAACAACACTAGATGTGAAAATGTCTATATTTTTCCTGATTATAAACCCTGATTATTACAGTTATTTCATGTCGATGACTACTGTCCCCAAGGTCCCGAGTTCGATTCTCGGTAGGAATGCATAGAAAAATGATTTCTTCTGCTTATCAATAGTGTTAGCCTCTAATATGACTAATTACATTGAAGAATAATTGAGTAGAGCTAATGACAATAGCAGTCAATACTCGGTAAATAAAAAAATGACAAAATTATAACCGAAATACTTATTTATTGATTAATTGGTTTATTCATTAAAATAAATAAAAGTACCACAGTTCTACAGAGTCATAAATGGCTTGCCAGTAGCAGTCAAATTTGATTCGAAAGCGTGTTATATTATCAACTTTCTGAAAAACGTTAGCAGACAATGCAAGTTGTTTCAGAAGTATATTGGGTTATACAATTTATAAATGGATAACAACACTAGATGTGAAAATGCCTATATTTTCCCTGATTATAAACCCTGATTATTACAGTTATTTCTCTGAAAGTTATCAATCAAATACAACACCAAAGACATGTTGATCTGTCATTTTATCGAAAATTTAGAATATGATGCCCAAAATATTTAGTTTTTTTAAAGCAAATCTCTTATGGGATTAAAATGGTTGCATTTCAAAGTATGCATATACTTTAGTTACTTCTATAACTATAAGAATATTTAAATTTGACTTAATTACTACCTAGACTCACGATATTTATCAGTTCTTAGTCAAACATAGTCTCCCTCTTCTTTTCTGCAATCCTGACAATGATCGCCACCTCCTCCCTTCCCTCAGATAACAAATTTCTCACACAGTACTCTTCCATTCTCAACAGTCACACACATCCTTAATTTATTCCGATACATTCCTTAATCACATGCTCCCATGTATCCCTTGCAGCCAAGCATAATCCACACCTCTTATATTCTTCATTCATCAATTCTTTCTTACCCTTCTCTTCTGATCCACACCTCGCTCGTGCCATACATTCTTTCTCGGCTTTGCTCAGCGCCATGTTCCCAAAATAAGCTGGTCTTCTACCTATAACCTGGACTCGTTTATAGTCGGGGTTATACGAACTGCTATTAATTTTAGCCTGTTTTATCTGGTTTGTCACATATAGTCCTCTCACCCTAACCAACTGTTCCGTCATTTCCCAGTCCTTCAGATATTTCTCAACCAGCTCTTGGGACTCTTCAGCCTCGTACGCCATTCTTCTATTCTCATTCCACTGACTTTTCTCTCGTCCTACACACCTATTACACATATTATGATATAAATGCGAAAGTCTGAATGAAACATGTTTCATTATCCTCGCTTCTATACAATATATACTGTATTGATAACAACACTCAGAATAACACTTCATACATTTTATCACTCACGACCGGAAACTGGCAACCACTAATTACAGGCCCTCACAGACACCGCCAAGGACGGTTTAAGAAATTGCACCTATACATTAACCCAAATAAATGGCATATGTTTATATCATACCATAACAAAGCACCATCATCTCCTAACCTTAGCATGTACCTGGCAAGGCCCAAAAAAATAACTTTTTTCAAGTTTCCTATTTTTTCATAAATGCCTGTTATTTAATAAATTTCTAATACTAGTTTCAAATAAAAAGTCCAAGAAATGACAAAATTGTCATGTCGATGACTACTGTCCCCAAGGTCCCGAGTTCGATTCTCGGTAGGAATGCATAGAAAAATGATTTCTTCTTCTTATCAATAGCGTTAGCCTCTAGTATGACTAATTACATTGAAGAATAATTGAGTAGAGCTAATGACAATAGCAGTCGATGCTCGGTAAATAAAAAAAATGACAAAATTATAACCGAAATACTTATTTATTGTTATAATTGGTTTATTCATTAATAAAATTTTAAATGCGTTTTCTCAAAGTCATATTTTTCAAATCTGTAACAAAATATATGAAAATCGTGTCTTATTGCATACATACTTTTTTTCGAATGAATCGCAAGGTGACTTTGTCGCACTCTGTAGGGGATGGAAACAAGCGTTTTGATGTAAAAGGGCTGCAAAATCGTCAACCATGCGTCAAAATCGTTTGGAGCAGACTCGTAGAAGTTACTAATGAAATGCATTAACGCATGAACTTTTATTTAATTATCACGGCCTCTTATTATGTTTATATATTAAGAAGGGATTGGCAGAGGAACTGTATTCAACAAGTGACTAATAAAAGGTATCATGCATATTTGTTTTAATCGTTAAGCCCTCCTTTTATTAAGATATAAATATAAAGAAGACTATCAAAGAAACATTTTCTAAAGCTTACGGAAAGTACCGAATGATATTCGTGTGTAACCGCTACTGGTCCTCTTACAGTGTTATGAAGTTATGGTAATTTTGTTAATATTGAATTAGGGTTGTGTATTTCATGTTGAAATCAGTTCAGAAGTACTCGAGTTCGTACCTCCTCGTCGAAGGAATTGATTACATATGGAGCAATCGTTCAAATGGTGAAATTATTAAGAGACAATAATTGGATTATTGCGGAAAGCCAACGTTTTTATGTTGAATATCATCCAGCGACTTGCACAAATACAGATCAAATATGTTTATTTTATTATATACTATTTATATTATTAT
>JAODAC010004726.1:0-22896 GCA_027575185.1 Mimaenictus wilsoni
TGCGCCGCGCACGCAACGAGAAAGGTTCTAAAATTAAACTCGTGTTTTTCCCCGATAATAAATCAGTGGGAAATTTATGGCCGAGGGTTGATATTCGGTATGCGGTATTTTTATGCCTTGACAAATTACCCATATAAACACCCATCGACTTCCAGATAAAACAAAGACGACGACGACGAGTGGAAAACTGAAAAAGAGGAGCAAGTGGAGAAGAGGTAGGAAATCTAACAAGTGCCGACTGCGGCCGAGTCGGCACTCTATGATTCCGCAATGATGCACGCCATTCGAAGGAAGGCGCAAGCGAAGAAGGAGACGAAACCGATGATGATGATCATCACCGGCGCGTCGCTATCATCGTGGTGTGATGGCGATGGCAACGACGCGCGAGTGTTGTCGATGTCGAGAGGTTGGCGCGTCCGCATTATAGCATACCACACCATTTACGACACATACAGTGTGTTTTTAGATTTTATTCATTTTTTATATTTAATTGAAATTTGCCTCAAAAGCATTGGAATCGTTTTTTAATTACGTTTAAAAGCTTTCGTTTCTGTAATTTCGTATGACACTCAGTAAATTAGTGTGTATCATCGTATCAATACGTTTACAATACATACAATGTGTTCGGCGATCTTTTTTAAGTATTAATTTAAGTATTCGTTTTTCCAAGCTGTAAAGTTAAAAATTATGAATGGAGCCGAAAAGAAGCGAGTAACCCATATTTAATTGTAAATTTCATTGTTGTTAGACATGTTTAATTATTTTAAATTCGTTAGGCTGATAGACATGGCTGAAATGCATAATATTTCATCAAATCAATTAATTAAACTTTAATTTTACTAAGCTATTCATGTAAAACAAACTGGAGACTTCAATGCCTCTAAACATTAAGAACGTGTTTTTACGTTTTAAACGTTTTTATCAATAATTTTCCTCGTAAAAAACTATTTTTTTTGACGTGTTATATTTCAGCATATTGTATAGTTCATTATCTATTAAGTGGTACATAGATTATTACTATTTTGTTTGTGTATGACCCATTTTTGAGGGTATATATAGAAGCGCGCAGTGGATTTACATGGTGTCCACTGAGCGCTCCTATATGCACTCCAAAAAATAGACATATACAGGCACTGTAGTAATAATCTATACACCATTTAATAGACCATAACACATGTAAACTGCTGAATTATGACACGTTTAATTCATTTTTCTCCTTCATATCGTTAATAAGGGATAAATGCTACCCTTGATAACTTGGTGTAAACAAGTAATATTTTAAATTATAACTATTGATTATTGACGTAGAAAAGTTAAGCTATCTCATGGTATATCATTCATTTTAATAGCATTATTCTATATATGATAAAATTAATGATAAAGAGATCGAAACATTATATTTTTAAGCCCTCACTAACCAATGTCTCGATTTAAGGCGCTTTCTTGTTGCAATCGTCCCACTGCGTCATTTTCATACGATTTTTTCAATGACGTGTTAATAAAAGTTAGCGCTACACTCGGTGTAGCGATGGATATCGTGTTGTGGCACAGAATAAAAGCTTGTTTTGACTGTATGTTATGAGCGTGTGTGTGTGATGTGTATGCTTGCGCACTGTCGGTCGGTTGGTTGGGTGCCTAAAACTATTAACCGAAAACGACTTTGTGCTTGTCGATGTCCGGCGATAAATGCGCGCGCGGCTCGGTGCCCCCAATGGCATGGTGTTCGTCTTTCTTCGCCCCATGTTGAAGCAAGCGCGAGCGAGCAGAGGGGCCCTTCTTAACGTCTTGAGCGGCCCCGTTGCCGCCGCCGCCCAAGGTAACCCCCCATACAAACAACCGACACTTGCACCGACACAGCACGATGTGGATGGACAAGGACAACGAGAACCTGCCCGGTGGAGAGCGAAACCGAAAAAAAATCTCACCATGCGACGCGCCGCTCTCACTCATACCAACCACACATTCATTGTGTGTATATGTACGCATACACGCACCCAACGACGAATGCAAACAAGACAAGACAAGAAATAACAAATGCCGGCGCATCACCATTAGCATTAACTGACCCAGGGATTCCATCTACCTAGTGATACATGAATTTACAATTTGGCGAGAGTTTATCAACAAATACCATAAGAAAACCATGAAAAAATGGAAAAATGAAAATTAAACATTCAAAATTAAATAGGTAATAAATAAGCAAATAATTTATTTATACATATAAAATTATTAAGAATTCCTTTTCATTGCTTGTTATTTGAACATTTGATTTTAAAATTTGCATGAATTGAAAAACTTCATAGACCTGCAAAGTTACAGAAAACTTTCAAGTTTACAAACACACCCTGTAGAATAGAATGTAAGCCTTTGTGGTTAGATGGAGAATATAATGAGTCATCATATGTTGCCAAGAAATAGTTATGATAATGATAATCACAAGCTCTAAATAAGGAAAACTTGTGGAGTGTAAAACAAGACAGTAACCCATATTAAATTGCAATCTTTCTAGGATATTAAGCACACTATATTATTTTCGCCTCCCGACTTAACCTTTTTCTTTAGTTTAGATGGAAACATAACTGGAGACTTCAATGCCTCGATTGTAAAATATAATAAACCATGTCTAAATGCAATTTCTAATGTTTTCAACCATATTTAAGTATCACATAGGTGTCACATGGTGATAGACCAGATCGAAATTTGTAATATTTCATGGAGAAATTTAATATAATTTTGATTTTCCTATGAGTTTTATAGAAAAGAAACTGATGACTTCAATGATTTTAGGGGATGAAATTAGGAGAGTAACCCCAATAAATCTCAATTTTCTTGTTTAGCAAACATAATAAATGGTTTAGATAACCAAGAATAATAGTACAGATTCACATTTAACATATGTTGTTAAATTTTGGTACTTTTTACATTTTTTAAGCGTTTAAAATCACAAATAAATTGGAGACTTCAATGCCCACATAAATTCTTGTACAATCTTTAGCGATTTTTCTTTCAGATTTCTATCAACAAACAAATTATTGATAAAAATCTATAGAGTTCTTAAAAGCATCGATGGAAAACTATAAAATTTGTATAGACTGATGATGGAAAATGATGAAAAGGCCAAGATTTGCAGGTTTATAGTCGTTCTTTAGCAAATGTGTTATTGTCGATGTGTGGTCGGGAGCTGGTGGCGTGAAGGCGCTCCTCATTGACAACTTGCGGTCACAACAAAACGCACAAGCCGGCACCCGACCCGTGGACGCCGCAGTCAAAAACCAGCACAAACACACACACAACAACAGCGGCTAGCGATTGCACCGGCTATCAATCACCACGACGCTTAATGCTCACTAAAGGACACACTAAACAACACACCAAAAAAGACACCGAAAACGACAAATACCGAAAGGCCTACACTCGGACACTGGTTATCCGTTGCCTACCGAAATTTATAGTCTACTTAATCAACTCCCAGATAAATCTCCAGAAAGAGACAGACAGGCAAAGAGAGAGAGAGAGAGAGAGAGAGAGAGAGGGAAGAGAAAAAAAAAGACAATGAGAAGGAAAGAATACTCAACGCGTCAGAAAAGAACTTGAAATAACTTTAATAAAATGAGAGTTATTCCAAATTAGACTTAAACATTTTATAATGATACTTTGTAAAAAGAATAAAATTTTGTCTTAACAATTTCTTGGGTGATTTATCTAACATCGACTCCTACTCATTTTTTACTGTAATTAATCATATTAATACTATGAATCGGAAGATTTTATGTTATTAGTAGAGGAATTAATTATTCTCTATATCCGTCGAAATTCGATCCCGGTATCTTGTGGTCAGCAGTTAACGAACATACCCCTGCGCCACTTGGCAAGACAACTTGCAGTTCTTTTTAAAAATGCGAAATAGAGAAAGGTCGAGTCACATTACTTACGTCCCTGTAAGTAATGTGACTTAAACAATACGACTTAAGTCAAATGTCTTTAAAATGTGACTTATCACAATAAGTAAATCGCAAAATTCCTTTAAAATATTAAGGCAAGAAAATTAAATAAAGTAATTTAAGTAAAGTTACTTAAAACGTGACTTAAGTAATGTGACTTAAACAATATGACTTAAGAAATTTAAGTTAAATATTACGAGACTTATACTAATATAGTTGAAATAATACACATTAATATGATGCAAGTGAAGTTACTTAAAGTTTCTTAAACAGTGACTTAAGTTATGTGACATAAGCTATATGATTGGAAAAAAGTGATTTAAGAGGTAAAAAGTGAGTCAATTAAAATTTAATGAGCATTATCTGAAAGCGTTGTAATTACACACACTTAATAAATGTCGTTTTGGGTGGTTCAAAGTGGTTTCAAAAGGCAGCCGCGCCAAAAACAGTATAAAACGAAAAGTTTCGAGAGATTTCAGTTTAATGGCCATTCCGACCTGTAAAAACGAGAACTAATTAGTAGAAAAACAGTAGCAAAGCAAAATGAGAAAAGAAAAGGCTCCAAAAAGCTGGGGATACAATGAAAAATAAAGAAATGCGAACATTAATCATACTTTGAATAATCGTGCTTTATCAGATTGATCTCTTCAGGTGGTTATTGAAGTGGCACTTTTCACAGTTTTTCAGTGTTTATTGCGGATGTGCGCAGTGCGGATGTTGTGACCGATACTAGAAACGTGGTAATGATTACCAATATTTATTACATTATTATATTACGCTATTGTTGCGGTTTACCTCCAGGTGAATCATTTGAGACCATCGAGGCACGGGTAACAAAACGTTTTTGTATAAAGCTATGCGTTTTTTTTTATATAACTATGAAAAGTGCAGGAAATATTTCATTAATTTTCATCCCTCAAAGAACCAAACAAAGTCTCAAAGAATTTCGATTTAACAATTCATTGACTATGAGCCGCTACAATATTGATAAATATTTGTGTGAAAGAAAAAAGGTGAACACGATTTGTACGAGTATTGTTAAAGTCGCTTTGTTAAACTGCACTTTTCGTGTTCGTTCTTTTTTCTTTTCTGTTTCCTCGGTGATTCTTTGAGTTTCCTAGAGTGATTCTAGTGTGTATGAGAGTCAAAAACTGTTTGCATTGCCGCCCATTGTGGCCTCGGCCACTTTTACAGAGTTTTTTCTATTCACAACTCTGGCGTGGTGGCGTTATGTGTTTGATTTTTGGCAAGGCGACGCTCTTTTCGAATGGGCGCGAGCGAGTGTGGTTGTTCTCTTCCGCTTTTTCGGCGTGTACACTCTTCGTACACACTCGGGTGACTTTTCGATGCCGGCGTGGCGGTCACCGTGTGTGGTTCGCTTTGATGCTTCGAACAAACAACAAACACAAATCCCATCTATCTATTTATCTATCAATAGACGGGCTCTGATGGTGGTGGAGAGTAAGGATGAGGGTGAGAGGAGCCGCGCACCTTGATAAAGGTGGGCATCGTGCCCATTTTTCGGAGGTTTTTGTTCTTCGGGTAGGGCCAAAGTCGCCAGCACCTTTTCGGCGTGCGCGGTGCGACGACAAAGCGGTGTGTAGGTATGCCTGGCTCATGCTGGGTGTGTTTGGCCGTGTTTTGACGTGTCTACCATTTCACTACAATTTCTCGATAATTTATTATTCCATGATTTCGGTGCTGTGACCTCCTTATCCGACATTTAATGATACCCGATGCTTTTTAAAATGTTATTATGCTTATGCAAAATTCAATATGACTTAAGTCCTTTCTTACCTATTTAAGTAAATTGACCTCAGTAATATGACTTAAAAATGTTACTTAAACCTAACAAAGACAGTCAATGTAATTAATTTCTGTTCACGGGATATTGCGCCGTTTTGAGCCGTTTGCCTAAAAGAAAAATTCAAAGTTTGGTATATATTGCTTTAACAGCACTGTATGTGTATAGTGGCGCAGTCATCAGCGCGCCTGAATGTTGCCCGACCTTGGAGCACTGAGACTAAGCTATTCAATATGATATGGTCGAGGAACTTCTACTCTAACTGGGACCTCAACACTTTTCTCCCCAGGATACGGTAGGACACGATAGGATCGGTTACGATACAGGAACTTTCACCTCTGTAATTTTAACTTCTATATTTACCGGAACTTCCACTCTCTTCTCCACGTGTACAGGATGAGGCTGGGGAACTTTTTTTTCCTTGGTAATATGAACTGGATAAGACTTTGGAACCTCCACACCAACTGGGACCTCAATACTTTTCTCAACTGTTACTGGGTACGGTTGAGGAACCGGAACTTGCACAGGAACTTTTACTTCTTTCGTAACATGGTTAGAATAAGACTGAGGTACTGCCGCTTTAACCTCTTTGATAACTTCCACAGGATACGGATCCTTCTTCTCTACAATAACAGGGTAGGGTTAAGGAACTGGAATATGGACTGGAACTTTTACTTCCTTCCTAATTTGAACAGAATACGATTGAGGCACTGGAACTTTCACAGGATAAGGTCTGGGAACTTCCACACGTATAGGGACTTCAACCCTTTTCTCCACGGTAACAGAATAAGGCTGAGAAACATTTAAAATGTCATTGTGATCTTGAAGTGTTGAATGAAATAATGTTAAGTTCAGTAATTGCTGTGCGCAAGGTCCCTAGTTCGATTCTCGGTGGGGATGCATAGTTAAGTACATTCTTCTTATCAATAATGTTAGTATAGCAGCCGATGTCCGGAAAACAATTACAACAAACCTGTTGACTTACCATCAAATACAATATTGTGTATTGCCAATGAAAAGTTAAGTTATATTACTTAAATCATATTACTTTAGTCAAGTTACTTAAGTCCCGATTTATAAGTAATGTTACTTAATGTTAGAAAATGAGTTGTATTGAAATATAATAATCTTTGAAGAAAAAGTTAGTTATTTCATGTACCATTACTTAAGAAACATAACTTAAATCACGTTGAGCCGACAAAATTCAACAATATCAGTTACTTAAGTTACTTAAAAATTGATAATTTTTTTTAATAAAAAGCTTAAATGTTTCTGATGAAATATGTTTCTTTAAGTGTGTTGAATTAAGTCTTGAAATACTTTAATTACTTAAGTAACCATGAATTAAGTCTCTTTACCCAATTAAGGTTAGTTGTAACTTCCTGGTGTTTACTTAAACATTGTTGGAAATTTGTAAAGTGCCTTATAGGAAGGACACACGGTGACCTGGAAGGAGAATTATGGAAGTTACTTAAGTCAGAAGTAGACAAAAAGTTACTTAACAGTGCTTTAACTTAGCAGAGAGAATGAGTAAAATTGAATTCATTCCGGGGCTGCAATGCCCCGGTCAAGCGTTGTAATATATTATTTCGCCATCCCACGCACGACGAAAATCCATTGTGGCGCGTAAGTCAAACGTCTTAAGTCGCACCGGGCAGAAGGCACCGTGCAGAGGCGCTCTCTCAGATATATACACTCTTACACACACAAAACACACGCATACACACACACCCACACAACAGCACAAATATCAGTACACACACCGACACACACACAACACACATACAATATTAACACTAACACACATACACATACACACACACACAACGCACACATACAACATTAACACTATCACACACACCGACATACACAACACACACATACAACATTAACACTAACACACACATCAGCACGCGCACACACATACAACATCAACACTAACACACATCAGCACGCACGCACACACACACACACATACAACATTAACACTAACACACGTCAGCACATACATCAGCACACACACCGAGACACACACACACACACACGCATCACACACCGACACATACACACACACACACACACACACAACACACACACATACAACATTAACACTAACACACATCAGCACACACACACGCACATACACACACACAACACCCATACAACATTAATACTAACACACTCATCAGAACACACATACAACATTAACACTAACACACTCATCAGCACACACATACAACATTAACACTAACACACTCATCAGCACACACACACACACACACACACACTCACACATATGCAACACTTACACATCTCACGAGTTGCGCGAGCATCCGTGTTTTATGCGCGAGATAAACGTATACGCAGTTATCGGCGGCGCGCACCGTCTTAAGTCAAGCCAAAGTCAAGCCACCACACACTCTTTCTCTTCTGTCCAAGACAACAACAACACCGCGATGCGGCTTAAGCTCGTTAAAGACGACGGACGAACGTACGTACGCGCGTGGGCATCAAATTCGTAGGGAAACGTGCGACGCGCGGTCGCAGGTCGGCATGGACCAAACGCAAAAAGATGTGCGCTGCACGATGAATGTGGCCCACGAGCACATTAGAAGAAGCCAACTGGCGATCCATTCAGCCAAGAAGAGATAAGTAAGCCAGGCGAGAGAGGGAGACTATCGTTTTCGGGTCATTTAACGCCGCGCGACAAATGAGGAATGATTCATTGCATTCATTGAATACTATTGCGAAAAAATGCGCAAATGCGAAAAAATTGTAAAACGGCGTAATTGTCTCATCTTTCCTTATCATCGATTCTAATTTTTACCTGATAAGAAATGACACATTTCTAGTTTTCGTCGGAATACAATAATTTGCGTTGTCGTACTTGAGAGAACTTCATAACGTGAGAGATAAGTACACTTTCTTAATCCATTTATTAAAAAAAAACTGGCTATTGTTTAATTTTGTTTATATTTTATTGCGTTCTTTTAGAATTTAAGTACTTTTACTTGAGTAGATATTTCCTGGCTATAAATACACCTTTATATAAGGGGAATGACTAAGTCATGTGTTTTAAGTAATGTTACTTGAAATTAGTCATAATCAGTTTTCAATGAATTATCTACTTTAACAGTGTTTCAACTATTGCTCAAAAAATCATGTTTAATTGGTCGAAGTGGCTTAAATAAGCTGACTTAAGGTTATTTAAGGTTACTTACGATTACTAAAGCTTCCTAACTTTCAGTTTAAAATATAAATGTGTCCATGTAAACTTTTCCAACTATTTAAGTAACATTACTTAAGTCACTTTACTTTACTTAAGTCATTTCTCTTAAGTAATGGCCCTTCAACTGAAATTAACTTATTGTATCGAAGTTACTTATTGTATCATAACTTTAGTTCCGCAAGTGACTTAAGTAAAGTTACTTATGTGGTTTAAGTAATGTTGCTTAAGTAAAAGTACTTAAATAAGGTGACTTACAACTAGTAAAGTTACTTAACAATTTTAAATAGTCAGATTAAACCGATAAAAATACTTAAAAGTTAAGTATCATTAGATCGAAGAAGTATTCTTTACTTTGTAAGTCATGTAACTTAAACTGGCTACGTGCATCTTTTAGGCAGCATGTTGCGGGCAACAAAAGGCAGAGTGAGTTCCTTCCCATCGTCGTAAATTTACGCTTCACGATCAATATACTTAGCGGTTACCTCACGATGTAATTATTTATTTCGACGACCGCCCCAACCCGACCCGACCAACCGACCAAACCAAGCGACCGGCGGACCGACCGCGGCCCCGGCATGTTACACTTTTCATTCTTACTTACGACGGCGGTGCCTCCCGGTGGGAGTCAACACCATCGTCGTAGCCCGAGCACACTCGCACTCTCAGCCACACACACACACACACACACACACACACACATGTGCAGCTCGGGTGCTCGGAACACTATAATTTCATGTCTTCGGCCATTCGGCAGACATTTTTAGCGCGTCGGCAATGAAATGATACGTGCCGAGAGAAAGATGATGGAGGTGTTACTGGCCTCAATCATGGGTGCCAACTGCCGACATCACATCAAGGCGCAATTCGCTTACAAATAATTTTGCCGACTTAAATCGCATTTTTCAATTTCTTTAAAAGACCAATCAAAATCTCGAAAATTTTAATTATTATTATAATTATCATATTTTATTTTATTTTATTTTATTCATATTTCTCCGAATTTCCTTGAAAAAAAAACTAACAATTTATTTTCAGCAAAAAAGTGTGCTTAAATGATTTTCCTGGCTTAAGTCATATGACTTAAGTCATTACGTAAGTTTTCAATTGAAGGTTAATGAAATAACTGAATTTAAGATGACTTAAGTTAGTGATGTCTGGTAGTTCCAGGAGGGTGCGAAGAAGTTAGTTATGTATACTTTCTTTAAAAAGTTAAAAATTTGAAGAAAACTTGTGCATGTAAGTCAAAGTCACAAATGTCTTAAGTCAAGAAACTGCTTCGAGAAATTGAATGCGGCTGCTAAAGTTACAAAGGATAGCGCCTGAAGAATGAAGACAAAGTTACTGGGAAATCTTGTAAACTTGTTAATCAACTCGCTGCCGTAGCGATTATATACACTTTGTAGTGTTTAATTATCGTTAATTACGCGCTTCGTTTGTCGTAATCTATTCTGTGAGCCGCGGGCCGCCGAGGCAGGCTCTGAGCAGCCTTTTTCGGAGCAGACGGTCTGCTCCGAAGTCCGAAGTTTACCAAGTGGCCTAAACACTACCGCAAACAGAATTACCATAAACACGACGTCGAAAAGCTGGCATTACTTAAAAACTACTAAGCTAATGTGTACGATTCTTTCGGCGTTTGAAATCAGGAGACTTGCTCTTTCTCAGATCACTTTCCCTGTTGTAATAACTTTTCGGGAAATATTTCAAATATGAGCTAGAAAATTTCGAAAAAACTACAATTTGCAACAAAACTTTTTAAACGGATGTGAGACCAAACTATACACCCGTCAAAAAGTTGGCATAGCATAAAAACTACTAAGCTTATCTCTACACTTCTTTCGGCGTTCGAAAAAAGAAGAGTTTCCCTTTTCCAAGTCACTTTCCCTATTTTAATAACTTTTCGAGAAATGCTTCAAAAGGGGGCAATAAAATTCTACAATAACAAAAATTTGCAATAAGTCACGAACACATAAATACGACTTCAAAAAGTAGGCATTAGTCAAAAAGTAATAACTAATAACTTTTCAGGCAATGCTTCAAAAATGTGCTAGAAAAATTGTAAAAAACTAAAATTTGCAAGGAAATAATTATCTCGACAAGACACAAAACTATAAGTGTGTCAAAAAGCTGGCTTACTTAAAAACTACTCAACTTATCTCTATGATTCTTTCCGCGTTGGAAAGAAGAAGAGTTCCTCTTTCCCAAGTTATTTTCCCCATTGCAATAACTTTTATAGAAATGCCCCAAAAGAGGTCAGAAAAATTGTAAAGAACTAAAATTTGCAACAAAACCATAAATACCACGTAAAAAAGCTGGCATTACATAAAAACTACCAAACATATCTCTATGATTCTCTCGGCGTTGGAAAGAAGAAGGGTTCCTCTTTCCCAAGTCATATTCCCCTTTGTAATAACTTTTATGAAAATGTCTCAAAAATGAGCTAGAAAACTAAAATGGACAAAATATAGTTTAGATCAACTTTGAGAGAAAAACTGAAAGGTTTATCGCTGACACTCGGTATTTCTTTCCCATTTAGCAAGTCCTGGGATGGCCGTCACCACTTCTTTCAAGCTCGCCGTAAACTAATTAACAAACACTCGGCCGTGGTTTGCACACAGTGGTGTTCTCAGGTTCTCTCCGTTTCGTGGAGCGACGAGTCTCGTCGTTTCTGTTGAAACTTTTATTATTCAATTTCCCAGTTACACGTCGCTTTTGTTTGATATTTAATGTGTTTAAGTAAGCATAATGTGTTTACGTGTTTGTGATTTTTACACAGATACGCACACACACACCAGGCTGGTGGGCTACACATTCATATTCATATGACTGTTCAGCGCGAGAGCCTGAGCAGAAAACCTGCGAGCTTAAAAAGTTTTGTTTGCGCGCCACATTACTAAACGCTAAACGTCAAGCCCATATCGAGACAGTCGAGAGAGTCACGAAAAGAGCACGGTCAAAGAGATGCAGAATATACTCGAGGACCGTTTCATTAACACCTTTTATGTGCGTATAATGCTAAGACAACCTCGACGAATACAAAAAGCCACAAGCGAAGAAAGTCTTACAGAGAAAAACAGCTATAATTGAAGAAAGAAAAGAAAAGAAGAAAAGTTGCTCTTTCCCAAATCATTTTCCCCGTTGTAATAACTTTTCGGTAAATGTTTCAAAAGTGAGCTAGAAGAATTGTGAAAAATTAAAATTTGAGCAAACCTATTACCAAGACTTCAAAAAAATTTAATACTTAAAGCTTTGCTTAAAAACTGCCAAGCTTATCTCAGCGCAGCTTATCTGCGGTGGTAGAAGAAGAGTTGCTCTTGCTTATGTCACTTTCCCAATTGTATAAAATTTCGGGAAATGTAACAAAAGTGAGCTAGAAAAATTCAAAAAACTAATATTTGCGACAAAACTATAAACACGACGTCAAAAAGCTGATATTGCATAAAAACTTTTAAGCTTAACTTAAAAATTGTTTCGGCCTCGGAAAGAAGAAAAGTTGCTCTATCCCAGGCCACTTTCCCTGTTGTAATAACTTTTCGGGAAATGCATCAAAAGTGAGCTAGAAAAAATACTAAAAAACTAAAATTTGCAACAAAACCATAAACACGACCTGAAAAGATGGCATTGCTTAAAATCTATTCAACTTAACTCTATAATTCGGCGTCGGCGTCGGAAAGAAGAAGAGTTGCCCTTTCCCAAATCACCTTCCCCGATGTAATATCTTTTCGGGAAATGTTTCAAAAGTGAGGTAGAAAAATTCAGAAAAACTAAAATTTACAACAAAACCATAAATAGGACATCAAAAAGCAGCCGTTACTTAAAAAGTACTAAACTTAACTCAACGCAGCTTTCGGTGTTCGAAAGAATAAGAGCTGCTAAATCACTTTCCCTGTTGTAATAACTTTGCGGGTAATACTTTAAAAATGAGTCAGAAAAAATCTAAAAAACAAAAATTTGCGACAGAACTATAACCAGGGCGTCAAAAACCTGACATTACTGAAAATCTATTAAACTTCTTCTGTAAATTCTAAATTTGAGATGTAAAGTGACTTAAGTAACTTTGAATAACTTAAGCCATTTTACTTAAGTCAGATAGTCGAGGCAGCCAATATAAATATAAATTGTGAAAAGTCGAACTTTGAGCTTTAAAATAACTTAAGTCTTAAAAAAAGAAATTTTATTTAATTTAAGTCACTTTACTAAATTTTAGTCATTTTACTTAATTTAAGTCACTTCGCATATTTTTCGCTGAAAATCTAGACAAAAAACTTATTCTAACTTAATATCCGTATTTATGTGACGCGGTAACCTTGTACTTTTAAGTAAACTTGACTTATCCCAAGATGAGCGGATTGGGGTTATCTATCAATAGTGCGGCGCGAAGGACAAACGCGAATTGTGAATGAACATTTTTGGAATGTGTTTGCCGTACGTGTGTGTATGCCTGTGTGCGTGTTTGTGTGTGGAGGGGGGGGGGAACGGGGGAGAAAAGGCAGCTTAAGCTCGACGTAGTCGCGCGCATCTGCCGCTTTTTCCACCTGTCTCAACAAGCCTGAGAGTGCTTTCGCGCGCCCCGCCCGCCAACCAATGAGCGCCGTGGTGGCGTGGGCAGGAAGATGGCCCGGATCCCCCGGACGTGTGCGCGCGCAACTCACGCTTAGCAGCATGCTCACAATCAGCCCGAGTCGTGTGCTTAAGTGTGTTGCGTTGTATGTGTGCGTGCGTGCGTCGAGGTTGGCAAAAGGTGGGGATGGTTTTTGACGTTCGCGGCGATCTGTACGCGCTGTTCGCCTATCCGACAAGTGCAACAAGTAGTCGTCGCACGGTTCGCTCGCACACGTACCTACCGCGCGACACGTCGAGGCAGGAAAGCTCGCAAAAGCTCACGAAAAACGAAAAAAAACGCGCTGCCTTTCGACGTCAAACCCTTCGTAATCTCTGAACGTTTTTCGGACATTTTTTCTCACGGATACAGTGCGTGAGCGTGAACTACTGCGAGTTGACACTGCAGAAACAACAAAGCTTAAAACAAAAGTCCAAGGCAACAAAGTGTAAAACAAAGTTTGAATTGAAGAAACCTCATCACTAGTGGGATTAAGTCCAATCTGAAGGATTACAATCACAAATTGAGCAAATTGCAGGGTGTTTTTCGTTGGTGTTTTTGAGGGATTTTGTGTGTTTAGAGTGTGTTTAAAGTGTGTCAGTGGAGGAAAAAGTGCCCTTCTGGTGGATGCAGTGAGTGAGGATGCAGTGGCGGAGGTGGTGGCGGTTGGAGATGGCGCTGCTGGTGGTGGCGGTGTGGTGCTGCTGCATGTCGCCGTCGTCGGTGGAGGCGTGCGGGCCAGGCAGAGGTGCCGGACGGCGGCGCGGGCCGCGCAAACTCACACCGCTCGTCTTCAAACAGCATGTGCCGAACGTCTCCGAGAACACGCTCACCGCCGCCGGCCTCTCCGAGGGCCGTATCGACCGCCAGGACAAACGCTTCTCCCAGGATCTGGTGCCTAACTACAATCGGGATATCATCTTCAAGGACGAGGAGGGCACCGGTGCCGATCGGCTGATGACTCAGGTAATTGGAGCGCGATTGGATTTGTTGGCTCAATCCAATCCGCATCGCATTCGAAATGTACTTTCGACCGCACTCTTCGTAAACATTCCACGCGTAAACAAAAGTGTCGATTTCAGCGTTTGTGTATTTGTTCTTTGTGCTGTATCGTCTGCGACGCGTCGCCTCATATGCAAACATCATGGAATTCTAAATTTGAGCTTTTAATTGACTTAAGTCAATTTATCAGACATTAAGTCACTTTATTATGACATTAATCAGTTTTGAGGCGTCATCAAAAATTGCGTCAATTTTAAAGTGACATTATACTTTATTTAAGTCATTTTATTTATCTTAAGCCACTTAACTTAAGTCAGTTTACTGTCCTGATTTCCCAAGACTAGTAGCAGTTCCAGGAGGGTGTGAGTACATAACCCATTG
Organism: Mimaenictus wilsoni; assembly: GCA_027575185.1. NCBI lineage: Eukaryota > Metazoa > Arthropoda > Insecta > Coleoptera > Staphylinidae > Mimaenictus > Mimaenictus wilsoni. Next base: position 14,955 of record JAODAC010004726.1, read on the forward strand.
GTTAATAAGTCACATTACTTAACTTAAGTAACTTTATTGAACTTATGTAATTTTACTTAAATCACTTTCATCAAAAGTCTTCATAAAAATTTTTAAATATACTTAAATTCGAAGGTCAAATTGACTTAAGTCCCTTTTACTTAACTTGAGTCACTTTACTGATATCCCAGGACTAGTATTTGTCCCACGACGGTGCGAGCACATTATCCATTGGATAATTTACTTTTACTTAACTTGAGTCACTTTGGTTTACCGATACCCCAGGACTAGTATTTGTCCCAGGACGGTGCGAGCACATTACCCATTGGATAATGAATCACATTACTTTACTTAAGTAACTTTACTTAACTTAAGTAATTTTACTTAAATCACTTCCAAGAGACAAATCAATGCAAAACTCACAAATAATTTTGATATATACATAAATTCGAGAGTCAAATTGACTTAAGTCCCTTTTACTTAACTGGAGTCACTTTACTGATATCCTAGGACTAGTATTTGTCCCAAGACGGTGCGGACATATTCCTCATTGGGTAATGAGTCACATTATTTAACTTAAGTAACTTTACTTAAATCACTTCCAAGACGCAAGTCAATGTAAACGTCTAAAATTGTTTTGATTTGTATTTAAGTTCGAAATTCAAATTTACTTAAGTCACTTTTACTCAACTTGAGGCACTTTAGCTGACTTTTACCGATTCAAATCAATCTCGTACGATGGGATGCCACTCGAATGATGCATGAGCCTTGTTCAGATTTATCGCTAATTGTAAATCTATTTGAGGTTTGTTGAAATAACACGTTTACGACTGCGAGTTTTAATTAGGTAAACGCTGAACGTGGGCGCTGATAAGGCAAACAACCACCAAATTTATTGGTCATTTGTTTATTGCTCGTTTCTCTTCTGCGCTTTCATGCTGCTGCTGCTGCTGTTGCTGCTTGTGTCATTGAAATGATAATAAAACTAAGTGGGCCCTTTGGCTCCCCGAGAGCAGTAAACGTAAACGCTCAACACACCGGCGCGGCGCCCGTAAAACTTTCAAACTGCTTCAAATTGGATTTTAACTGCTTCAAAATTCACTGGCGAACACAGTTCCAAACAAGGTGCCATTCCATTGCTCGAATGGTAATTGGATTTAATGTTTTATACGGAAAAAACTGATTATTCGAATACTTAAAGAGGCGGAGTGCTGATCATACCGGCTGGTTTGTTTTCGCTGAAAAACTTACAATTAGCAGTGTGTTTTGTAGCTGTGAAGCTTTTCAGCGTACTAAAAATTAAAATACAAAACGCTGTAGCTGAAAAAGTTTTCTAGATATTTTTATGGATCCTACACTGCTAGATTCTCAATTTGTTATTCTTTTTATTTTTCTTTGATTTCATGAGAAAAAAGCAAAATTTATAGGTTTTTCCGGCATTTTTATAGAAAAAAGTGAAATGTCTTTCGTGAATTGTTAAAACAATAAAATGAACACAAATTAAAGTATAAAGCGCTGTAACTCCAAAAGTTTTCGAGATATTTATTTACTATTCTCTCCTACTTTCATTAATACCATTCTAAAAAAGTCAATTTTATGGTAATGTATGGCAAATTGCATTAAAAAAGCGTAACATTTCTTTCGAAGCTTAAAAATGAATATTTCTTTAGTAAAATCGATAGTAACGGAAGTGACGAGACTTAAGACAGGAAAAATGTAAAGGAAGATGATGAAACCTTAGGAAAAAGGAGCAACCACCGGTTTTGTACCGCCGCGGAGACGCGTGAGAAACGCGCATTGAAAACTGATCAACGCACTCAAGGCACTTGCAAGGCGAGTTGTAATTACACTCTTTTCTGATGTGACTAAGAAAAGTCGCCTTAACCTAAGCCACCGTACCTAAATCATATTACTTAAGTCAAATTACGGTATACGCGTTACCGCTGTGAAAATAGCAAACATTTGTAGTACATTTTTTATGTGAAAATTTTAAAAATAAGATAAGATTATTTAACCCTTTCTCCTATCTGCATCGACTCGATCATTAATTTCTTTCCTTCAGCATATTCCTCTATGAGTTTGGAATAATTTTTGTTGGAACATCTTCAGGCAATCACTTGTAGTTGTAGAACATGGAGTGTATATTTCTTCTTAGGGACTGGTGCATTGAAAATTTCAGACTTTAATCGTCATTTAAGGGCACTTACAACAAGTCCAAATATTGACGTTCGCAAAATTTGTACTAATTTGCGTCATATAAACAACACATGTAAAGGAGAAGAGGTACTCTCAATTTTTTTTCTTATATGATATCTCTGATAAAAGAAATTTCTGAAATTTTTACACTTAAGTCATGCATTCGGCTGTATCCCGAAAGTCCGAAACTGACTTATCCTCTTGACTTTTCAAGTACGGTTGACCGCACCTTCATTGTTACGTTAATCGTTTACAACACCGAAAAAATAATATACGCACTGTGTGTTGTAAACCCGGTTTTTCTACCTGGCCGAAAGTGAGATTGCATCGCGCTCTCTTTCGCTACCACCCGGCATTGAGTATACGCGGAATCAGGGAATTATCGTTAGGAAATACCAGCGATTAAGTGTGTTTGAAGTATGCGTAGGTACTGTGAAATAGTCTAACATTTTTAAAAGGATTAATATATTTTCCCCGATAAGTAAGTTTCTAATTTCCATCTAGATAATCTTCTAGGCGGCTTGATTCCGTGGAAATATGCAGGCGTGATATATTCGATGCGGGAGCGACAAGGCAGGACAATATCTTGTATCTGGCATATCTTTCTTAGGGCTTGGAACATCACCTATCTCCTTTTAATACATAAGATATAACAAAGAAACCACGGAGCAATGATACGCACGTGACACAGCGGCCGGCGACGCGCTGGCGTGACAAGCATGGTGCAGCTCGGGCGAAAGGGCGAACTTTTCAATGTCGGATGGCAGCAAAAGAGAGCGCGATGGACAGTCTCTTTAACAGCGCGGTCAGTTTTCGGAAACATTCAGTCCTCTTTGAAACTCAGAAATTCGTATGTTTTTTGGGTTTTACAACTTTACAGCCCCAAATATGGGAATATGGGCATCCCACATGTATTCTAGTGATGCTTACGATTTGGCGAATGCCATATTCAGAGAAAATGTAAGATAGAGAAGCACATGTTATATTAGTGACCATGAAACAAAATTGTTTAATTCAATCCAATTTTATAGATGGTGCTAGTAAGAAATCAGCTATATTCGGTGTTTCCGTCCAGCGACGAGTTTTGAAATGTTAATAAACAGTTTCGTATCATTTATTGCTCTGAATGACATAACCTTTTTGCGTTTGATATATTGCATCAATATACATTATTTCAATGCTTGATTTAAAAATACTCTATCATTAAAGAACGACTACATGCTACATGCAGATTGAATCGATCGGCTTTTTCCTCGTAATGTAAGCCTGCATATAATTTCATTCTTCACAGCGACTAAAACCTTAAAGTCGGTCACCCTCTTTTTAATATCCTTCGTCGAAGGAATGTTTTAAAATAAATCTGTAATTGAAAAATTGCCTTTAAATTTGAAAACAGTATTTAAAAATTGCAAATTTTACTGCAGCACTTGTGTTACTATACATATGTGTTATCTATGGCCATATTTATGGAAACAAGCCAGCAACGCTGGTTGCAAGTATAACAAAGCGGTGCAAAATTTTGAAAAATTCTCGCTTATGTGTGTGTGTGTGTGTGTAAGTATGTATGTATGTATGTATGTATGTATGTATGTGTACGAGCATATGTGCAATCGCGTCGTCGTAGGCGTCAAAACGACCACAGCGATAAACACAATCCATTTGTCTCAAGTACAATGTATTGCAATAAAAAGAATTACGAGTGAGTCGTGTAATAAAATAATTAACACGTTTCGCCGTGGAAACTGGAGACAGCGCCGTGCGATAATACAACGCCATCGAGAAATAGAAAGTGTGTGAGTGTGTGCGCGCTGACTCGCATATAAAGTGACTTAAGTAACTTAATCCGCTGCGTTCTTATCACTCTCTTTCCTCTGATTAAACAATACAGTATACGACAGACGAATTTCAGGTTTTCATTCATCGCCAGCCACGGCCAAACGAGTCGTTGAACTTGGTCGACGAAAAATTGGCCGCCGTTGTTACGCGTTCGCACATTGTTGAACTGTATTTATCAAACACTTACTTAAATAGCTCCGGTCGTTTAAACAGCGATAGAGATTCGCAGGAATCGCAGTATGTTGCGAGAAAAAAACTGCGCCGAAGACTCAATAACTTGCGCCTGTTCGACTTTACTTGAGTTACTTGACTTAAGTTAAGTTCGAAGAAGTGGTGTAATGAAAAAATTATGACATGCAAACGTTTGCAATTTTATGTCAAACTATATTAGTCATATTAACTTAATTCATATTAGCCTAAGTCATATTAACTTAAGTCACTTTAATTGGAGTCGATTTAACGTAAGTCACTTTTTTCGCGTTTTTAAAATTTGGCAAATTTACACAAAAGTATAAAAACCGTACAATGCACACGTATACATTTTTTTCGCTAATGTCTTAAGTGACTCATTCTGACTTAAGTCAGTTGTGTCATCTTACTTAAAGCAGCTTATCTGTTAATAAAATCGTGATTTGAAATGCCTTAAGTCACTTTACTTAACTCAAGTCACTTTACATAAGTCATTTTACTTCAGTTATTTTACTTAAGTCAAGCCATTTTACTGAAATAACTTGAATAACATTTTACTTAGTTTCATCCTTCTTAGGCTTTCTTAAAGCACTTTACCTTACTTAAGTCATATCGGACAATTGATTGGCATGTTAAAAGTTGCAAATAAAGTGTGAAAATGGCTATTTTTATTAATTAACATGACTTAAGTTACTTGACTTAACTTAAGCCACTTTACAATGCACCAGCATACAATTTTACGCAAGTGACTTAGGTCACATTTGTTAAAGCATCATTTATGCTTATCTATTAATAAACTCATGATTTAAAATGACTTAAGTCACGTTACCTAAGTTGAGCCACTTTACTTAACTTAATACACTTTACTAAAAATATTTTCACCGATTTTAAAGATTGTAAGTAATGTGTGTGAAAATGGTTTTCTTTAATCGTTTAATATGACTTGAGCCACTTTACAAATGCATACGTATGCAAATTCTGCACATATGACTTATGTCATCCTCATTTGAAGCGAAATTTTCTGCTTATCGTTTAATAACATCACGATTACAACGAAAACGTGTTCGTCTTACTGCACGAGACACTTTTCGCCCTTTTTGCTAAATCAGCAGATGACTTAAATCACTACGTCACGGCTTATTAGTTGATTTAATGATTTAAGAGTAAATGCATTTGCAGATTAGTTCCAAGGAAGTAGTTCAATGCGAAAAATCTCTCTAGGGCAACGTATGCCTGCTAATTGACAAGTGACTAACAATACGCGGTTTATTTTGTTGTTTTTTTACACGCTCCTTTCGCTGGCATTTTCGCGATAACATAACAATTAAAGTTTACCTCAGCGCATACATTTTAATGGCTAAATATGTGACGTTAATGCGTGTAATTCAATAGAATATTAAAGTAATTTATTGCTTGTTTTATGATTGTTTGGTTGCGTTTATTAAGCAATTTACGATGGCTTGACGCGAACGCTGTGCGGCATGCACCGCTTTTCCAAGGTGCAGGAGACGCTCGAGAACAACGAAAAAAATAAACGAGTGTGTGTGTGTGTGTGTATATATAAACATATATAAGTGTAAAAGAGTGATTGAGAAGTGACTCGCGGCGCAATATGGTTTTGAGGTCACCTAGGTAATTCCCATGAATCTCGAACCGCGATAATAAGTGCCAATGTCAATAATGTCTCTAAACATAGCAATTAGAAACATATCATATTTCATTGTCATGGGTATTTTCGGATATTGAAAATTTGTTAAGTCTTCAACAAATTGCACGCATTTTAACGATATGTTAATATTGGGGATTTTTTTATAATTCTGTTATTTAACATGACTTAAGTCACATTATTTCACTTAAATCACTTTACTTAAGTCATATTACTTAACTTGATGCAATATTCTTAACTTTTGCCATTTTGCTGAACTTTAGTTTTAACAAATGTCTTAAGTCACTTTACGTAACTTAAGTGACTACTTAATTTAAGTCACTACTATTAAATTTTAGTTATTTTATATTTTACTTAATTTAAATCACTTTAGTCATTTTATTTCATTTTCGTTAAGGAAAACATGGCTTAAGTCACTTTACTTAACCTAGGTCCCTTTAATATATTTATGAACCCTGACTAATTTACTTGATTTTAGTCATTTTGCTCATTTTAAGGCACTTTACTTAACTTTAGGTTAAACAACATGACTTAACTCACTTTACTGAACTTAGATCCTTTTACTTAACTCAAGTTACTTTACTTAACTTTATTCATTTTGCTTAATTTAAGTACTTGGCATATAAATTTAGTCAGTTTACATAGTATTGGTTAAAAAAAAAACATTACTAAAGTCACTGTACTTAAATCTTCTTAAGTAATTTACTTAACATACCTTAAGACACTTTACTTAACCTGACTTATGTCTTATCATACCCTTGATTGCCATGGGTATTTCCGTATATTGAAAATGACTTAAGTCATCAAACGTCAAAAAGTCTAGAGATGGACGAAAAAGCGTGAGTAAAAACATGTATAGATTGTTGATGAGTAACCTCAAATGATAACAATTATCATTTATCTAAATCCTTTACTTAATTTCCGATCGTCGTGAGAGACGTCGAGGACGCTTTTTTAATACCGTATGGAATGCGCATCGATCGCCTTGACTTAAGCTACTAATCAAATAATCTCAACCGACGAGGCCTCCCCGAAATGTGATTTTAATGCGATCAACGCGCGCAGCTACCAACGATTACGACGTTTTTTTCTTCTATACGCCCGCATAAAGGTACCAAAGGTAGCTGAAGGTAAAAAATGGAACGGCAAAAAATAATCGAGCATGATTTACGATGATGGTGCCTGTACATGTGTCGTGTGCGTGTATGTATGCAATTCCAGATTATGCGACATTCCGGGAAAAACGTTTCTGGAATGCGAGCAATATGCGAGTGTCGCATTACCCAAAACATCAACATCAACCAATGGTTGCATTTCAGTCAAGCGGCAGGCAGCATCGAGTTGAGTGTGCGCTACCGCGCATGCGCCGTAGTCACAACATTATCAAAGCTGCGCGCGCTTCTGCGAATTGCGCGTTCGCCCGCACTTGTCGCTGCGCGCAACAAGTGTGTGCGTGCTGACGGGCTGCTGGGTGCAATGCGCAGGCGCTGCTCGCTTAACTGCTGCCGCTCTAGCGTTGCTGCGGTGTGTGCGCATGCGCGTCGCGCATCGATGATTTGTCATCTGCGCGCGTTGATGCGCGGCGCGGCGATAATTTGTCAAATTATAATGCGTCGTAAGTGGGCGGCGGCATGCCATACATACAGACATTCAACGAGCGCGCACGCCACTCGATCAATGACAATGGCCATAAAGCGTAAAAATAAATCATATCGCGGGGCGCAGGCCGCGTATGCAAATGAGAAATTGTTGGCGCATGTTGCGTTTGTAGCACAACGTGTAATGATAATAATAAGCGATCTCTACGCGACTATCTCGTCTTACCATCATTTCTTAGAGTTACATACACTTTGTTTAAGTTGCTTGGACTTAAGTTTTTTTGCTGTATTTTTTTGGCAAAAAGATAAATCGTTGTATTACCTATGTCACTTTACTTCATCTAAGTCACTTTACTTAACTTAGGCCACTTCACTAAGTCACTTTTTTCACTTAAGCCACTTTCAGTTAAGTCACTTTTTTCACTTAAGCCAGCCACTTCACTTAAGTCACTTTACTTAATTTTCTTAAGTCACTTAA
>JAODAC010004737.1:0-32431 GCA_027575185.1 Mimaenictus wilsoni
TATAAACTGTTAGAAAATATTTACATTAAGCGCGCCTTACACAAAAATGCCAAAATTATAAACGATCATCTAGACATATTAACGCCAGCACTATTCACGAAAATTTGTATAAATAATCTTAAAGTTTAAGTTTTACTTTAGTACCTGACGATGCTGCCAAGTGAAACGTAGTTGTACAATTCTTGTAATAAACCTGTAAAACATACATTTGCCATACTTCATTCACCAACATTTATTTATGTTTACTTTAGAATAATGCTGAACCGAAAACTTAAATGATCGGAGCCACTAGCACTAGTTGTATAGTTTTGATGGAGCTGTGTCGCATGATATGAAAGTAGATGTGAGTGCAAATATATAACAATTACAGGCTTTCAAGAATGAGGTCATCTGCTTAGTTTTGGAGCATTGAAATTAAAATAACTTATTATGATGCTGTATAGTCTATTTTTGAAAATGGTTGAATATCAGATCAGAAAGATGTGAATGTAAGCGTTCTTGAATGCAATGGTGAATAACATTCGTTATTTTGGTTGTTAATTACAGGGGCATATCATTTTGTGTAGGAATGTTTTTACATAGTATGGCGCAGCCGCCTATTAGCCCCGTTGCCTGCTTTAACTTTGCTTTGCATAGAAATCAATCCCTAAACTTAATGCCTTTTTCTGTACGAGTTTCAATCTTCAGAATCATTTCATACTTGTCAGATCTACTTTTTCATTGATTACCGTATTCAATTTCAGATGTTCCTTTTTAGAGAACCCATTAATATTTTTATATACAACTATAATACATCTATTCATTTTCGTGGAAATTTGGGAAAGTTTGTATGCCAATAAAGGACTTATTATTATTTCATCTATTCATTGTTAGTCCTTGTATCGTGGCGTCCAAACGTAGGAGCCGTAAAAGAAGGTGGATTTAAATCAAAAAGTCAGTCATGATTTTATGCATGTGACTCCAACTAACAAAATTAACAATAGTGTCAATTTTGTAAGTATTTGGAAAGTTTTAGCGAAGTTTCTTGGTCCGTTCTTCTCTGTTTGTAAATTTGTCCGAATTGATTTTATTATATTACGTTTCATCAATGTGATCAAGAATTGTGTTATTGGAATGAATTCTGTTGTTGGCTTTTAAAGCGCTGCTAATTTCAGATAACATTTTATTTGCAATATTTATTCTGATGTTTGGCACTTCATTTAGCAGGACCTTTGGATTTTTAGGGTACTTTAAGGAACAGGCTTGGTGTTCAGTCGAACTACAAGCCATGCATTTGGAAGGCTCTGCGGATACGCAAGAATTTGTCGTATCATTACCTTGACATTTTTTGCAAATGATCGATGCAGTGCATTTCTCTGTTTCATGTGTGGACTGGTGGCATTTAGTAGGCATATATGTATGACATCTAGCGGTCAGCAAACTCTAATCGAGAGAATTTATATATGAGTGTAATCGGATGTGAATTAGTTGTTGTTTGTTGTTGTGCTTTGTTTTGCATAGTTTTTGATGCGCTGTTATTAATAAAAGATGATTGTGTGGACGATGGTGAAATTGTTGGTTGGGATTGTTAAATACACCATTGTGAACTTAATGATGCGATTTTATGTTGCTTTGCAAGGATTTGTGCTTTCATTGTATTAATAGATTCATCAGGTACCTTTTTGGGTCTAACGATTTTATTGTTTAATTTCCATTTGGTCTCTTTTGCCGGTAGCCAATCCATATCAGAAGTTTCACATCACTGGCCATAATTACTAACTGCTGTGCGTATTACCAATAGTTTAAATATAAATGTCTATATATTCGTAGTGATGGTCAAGCACGTACGTATCGTGGCGAACTCTTTTAAGAGGTATTATTGCTTCTATTCGACTTTCCCACGTTGTTTCAGATAAAGGTTTCCATGTAAATTTGTTCAATTTTCTTGTTAGAATTGTCTATCTATAATTGGATCTCGAAAAATTATACATACCTATCCAGTACCAGATTAAAAAATGGTTCCGAAGGATATTTCAGCGGAACCATTAACTACTGAATTAAGTCTGTGGGCTGAAAATGGTACAAAGAACGCTCTAGGATTTGAAAATATTTTTAGCAGATCATTCTTTCTACCTTTCATATTTCCCTTGCACCCTAAGACCTTTCACATCCAGTTTGAATTCTGCAACTTTATTATTATAAAATCAAATAGCCGTTTTCCAGTCGTATCAGGAGGAACAAAATAAAAACGGAAAATAATTGTATTTTGTTATGTATGAGGCACATCCGGAGTACAGTCTAATATTACAAAAAATATTTGGACGCTTGAACCATAACATGATTTCATTTTGAATTTCCGATACAATATAATGCGGTAGGTTTTTATAATTGGAATATTGTATACGTCGAAAGTGCTCTGCCATAAACGTATCAATCGTATATGAAATTGTTTGAATAAATTGTAAGAAATTCCCCTTGTTTCTTTCAGTGTCAAATAAACGATTGGAAGATCATCTAAAAGCGAGACATCGTCGAGTCAAATATTTACTTACTAAAATAATTCGTTCTAGAATGCAGAGCCAGTGTTGTTTATCAGTATAATATATTTTTTTAGCGGGAATCGGACCCGAGCCTGCTGGGTGACTTCTGGCAACTGTCACGAATAAAACAATAAGTACAATTGGAAACAACTAGTACAATTGGTACCAAAACTTGGATCAAAACGTGCGTTAAATCGTGTGCCAGAAATATAACCTAAAGCAATAATCGTTTAAAATGGCAACATGGAAAGAAGAAGAAATTCAAATTATTCAAGACTACTTGGACGCTAAAGACAAAAATGCACTCACCAAAGTTGACATAGAAACATTGCATTCGCAGCTTCCCCAATGCTCGCCTGCCGCAATTAAGAAAAAGGCTAGGATATTCGCGGTAACGTACGCGAAACAGTGACAAAGTGAAGTAGAGACTGAAGTAGTCAGACATTTTAAGGAAACCACTTAATACAGGTCAAGTAAAGATAAAATCAATACAATTAAAGAACATTTTCCAGGCATAACAGCCAAAGCGATTGAAAATAAGCTGCGCGATTAGTGGAAAGTACTTGAAAACATCGTTACAAAGAACGAAGCACCAAATGTTCAAAGTTCGCAAGATGGTCCTGAAGGAAATATCTCACCAGCAAAGGTCAACGAGACGTGCAACCATACTGCGATTGCGATCCAAAAATCATACTTTTCTTCAAAAAATGCGATTCTGAAGATCCAGCCAATTACAGACTGATAGCCCTACTTAATACTGATTACAAATTGCCCACAAATGTTATGGCTCACGTAATCCAAGAGGCAATAATCCATCTTTTGCCCCAACAATAGCTCTGCTGCCCCAGTGTTTGGGGCAGAGTTCATGGCATGTTAATAGACAAAAATATTATCCAAATGGCAAAACTTGGAGGATTGCCACTACTATAGACGTGGTTTGATTTAACCAAGGTATACGATAGCGTGGATCATGAGGCTATTAGCGCACTGATCCATTCACAGCATCCGATCACATTTCATTCGTGCCTCAAATTCGAAGTAAGTATAAATATATTGGCATAGACCAATTAGAATTTGATACAACCCACAACTATGAGACGGTACACAGTGGTTCATTTTTCAAAAAAACTGGATATAATCCTTTATTATGGTCATAGAAAGTTCAAATTTTCAGAATCCACTCGTGGCATTATTTGATTGTATATTCATGTTAAACTTATACATTTTATCGCGTCCTTGGACATGCCATCATGTTCTTGGAGCTATATTTTTCATTTTCCCTATGAATATATTATAAAAAGAAAATAAGAAATTTTACCATGTTCTGAAGGTCGTATATTGTTATCCCTTGGCAAATATAAACAAAATGATTTAAATAATTAAATGGTGTGGTAAAAATCCAATATTCATAGGGAAAAAATGCAAATTACAGCTTCAAGGACATGATGGCATGTCCAAGGACGCGATAAAAATTACAAGTTTAACATGCATATTCAATCAAATAATGCCACGAGTGAATTCTAAAAATTTGAACTTTCTGTGACCAAAATAAAGGATTATATCCAGCTTTTTTGAAAAATGAACCACTGTGCGGTGCGGACTAAAATCGTAGAAAAATCAAATCATTTATTTGCTTCGAATCTTACAACTGAACAGAAAACACAGAGAAAAAGAATATACAATAGTTCCATTTTACCAGTACCAGTGTACATCTTAGGGAATATACAAACCAAGGAAAGTGTAAGCACAACACAAAAGAACGTTGAGTCTAAAAGTCGCAATAATCGCGCTATCATTGGAAATAAATAAAAATTCAATTGCTAATTGTTTCGACAATCGGGTCAGCAATCCGATTGAGGCTGGTAGCTAACAATACAAGGACCGAAGATCGAAACGGCGAAGAAGGTGCTGAAGTCGAAAATCCTTGAGCATCTTTCCAGAATGTTCATGTGTGTTCAATCAATATTGGAATCTTTGGTTGCGTATTCTTTGGTAGTCTGCAACTGGGCATCACAAAGTAGTAGGAGACTTGATTCAGATGGTAAACGCGCTATGATGGAGATGAGGTTGGGGAAGGCCCTGATGACCCATATAATGTAAGCGGAGCATAGTCGCAGGTTGCCGGTTGGCAGTCAGGCAGTCGTATTTTGTTGAGCTAAAATCACGGCGCGGCGGTCTTAAAAATTGAAATGAAAGATGGAGCATGGTAATATTAAAATTGAAAATGTTTACGTTCTATAACTGTTTAATGCGACCAATAAAATACGCAAGGACTTAATAAATTCTCTTGCGGGTTGAGCGACGAAACCTTTCAGAGTTGATTGGACTTAGTTCCATATCCATCGACGATTTTGGACTGTAATTAATTGCTGGAATTAGAATTTACAATGTAAGATTTATGATTATACACTTACGCATATGATCTCTGATCTGATAATTGCAAGTATCTGCTCAGTGTGGTGTTAAATCCGACTGCATGTGCTTTTATTATTCGCTTCCGCTGCAAAGTGATCGACATTGATTAAAATAATTACACTATACCTTCTTGTATTTACCAAATATTTATAATCGTCGAAATTGTCAAAGATTTTCGTTTGCAATTCGGGTTTAATCGGTATGACGAATAATTGTGGTTCAATTTCCATGTATGTCAAACGAATTAATTGCAGTCTTCGCACGGAACTAAAAGAAGATAATTTTAGCTATTACTGGATATTATTGAGTTTACGTTGATGAAAATTATGTTGAAGGCCAAGGTCAAGGGACAAGGTCAAGGACCAGTTTAAGGACAAGGTCAAGGTATAATGTGAAAATCAAGAGCAAGATTGATTACCGTGGGACATAACACGGTGCAACATAAAGTTTCCCACTAATTTTATCCAAAATCTTTCCCTCAATCAAAATTAAATCCTCGACATCATCACTAATATAGACCAAATCCTTTCCACTCATGTCCGGTACGAATGACTTCTCCATATAGTAGTACGTCTCCTCCACGCGCAAATTACGATACATTGGCACCTTCCACATGATCCCCAGCGCCAAATTCACCCCAACGTACTTCCACATCCTCGGTCGAAGCCCATGGACCGGGTCCGAATTACTACAAATGGCAGCATTCAATGATTCAGCATTGAGGAAAAAAGCCTTCGTCGGTGTGACAGCCTGAACGTTGTAGTCGCAGGCGCGATTCGTCAAAAACGATAGAATTCCCAGACTGTTTCCTGGAATCATATAGTGAAAACGACTGTGATAGTAGTCCACATCGCAGAGATAATCTTTAATAGGCAGGGCACCATAGTTCTGTACGCGGGTGCGTATCTTTGGGTCATTACACAACTCCATGGATGCCAGACCCTCAATAATGATGATGATCCCACCGGTAAGCTGGCCCTTGGTGATAATAAAGTCATTCGGTGCATAGGTACGCTTTACGGCCGCGGTAAACAAGTCATCGAAGTTCATCATACCCTCGAAGAAGGGCAGCCACTTTAGGATCTGCGCTGGTGACATGCATTCAGCGTTAGTTAGCTTCAACGCAGGCCGTCGTAGCTTCGCGAGGCGGGTAATCAACTCCAAGTTCTCGTTCTCATCCGTAAATCCCATCAATTTGAGCGCTACGATAGTCTCGCGCATTACCGAAATCGACGTGTTGACAATGCGCTGCGTCTTGCAAGTTATAGCAACGCGTGTAAACCTATGCTGGACATTACTCAACTGCGCCAGTAAAATCGCCTTTTCTTTAGAGATCTCCTTCTCAATGGCACATGTTATCTCCTTATTATCCTCCAGCGTTGGCAAAATATGCAGCACTTCATGATACGAGTACAAAATCGATAAAGCTCGGCTATAACCAGACGCAACTCGTTCCTCAATCTTGAAGTCACAATAGCGAATCATCCATCTATTCAAAAGTACGCACAGCGGAATGATTTTCATCAATCGCAATTGGCCTAAGAATAGCAAAGCAAGCAGTACCTCATAACCATAGATATTCAATCTTTCACAATTAAGTTGGGACAAACTAATAATCACTTCGACACTATTGACAATTAATATAGCAATATCGAAGCGTAGCCAGACTTTAAGGAAGTACTTTAAGGGTGTTTCTCTCGTGAGGAACTTTTGATATCTGATACGTAGGTGGATATCAAAGATGAAGACACAATAAGGCAAGACGCAAATCCATTGCCGTGAACAGGGCGAGAACAAGTTCACGTAGAAGATCACAACGTTGGCCAAAACGACGAGGTACATGCAAATTTGATAGGCAGGATGTGTAACAATGTGCACAATACTCGATGTCGCTCCACTCACGATGCACTCTCGGTTGAACTGAGCTTTAGTGTACGGCTGCAAGTGTACAAGTATCCCTTTTATATCCTGAACTATGGAACGCTTGTAGAGTAAAGACAACTCTGGGATGTGCAGGTGTAAATTATTGGATAGAGCAGTTACGTCCAAAGCACTAAAGAGTTCCTTCAAGTCGGACTTGTGAATTAAACCACTTGTGCGTTGACGGAGGAATGAAATTCGCTGACTACGTAGAATCAATGATCTTAATTCTCTGTAATAATGGTTATATGTTATATTGGATTAAATTGAGAGATCCCCTATAAAAATTATGAAGTGGATTAGTCACTGACCCGCCGGTCAGACTATATAACCTATCTTAGTAATATTAACATTAAAATATTCACTTTGTTGAATCTCACAAAATGTTTGTATTCAGTCGTTTAATTACGATTACGTAATAATGATTATGAGTAGGTTAATGGTTTAATGATTAATGGTTTAACCTCAAAATCTAACCTATATAGCTGACAGTAGCATTAAACCTTCATTGTATGGATCACTTACAAAGCCTTTGATAGATCGTAGAACTGCAATTGGTTGAGCGAACATATTTCCTTAAAGATCATATACCTTTGGAAAGATTTAACGATTTAAGAGTTCCTCACCGTAAACTGTAGATCAGGCTCCCACGAGGGGTCCCTCCTAGAAATTATTAAATGGGTATGTGACCCGCGGGTCAGACTAAATAACCAATCCCAACGGATCTGATTGTGTTAAATTCCTTAATGGCTTAGCCACAAAATCTAATTTATGGTCGTATCAAGATTATACATATTTCGAAAGTGTTAGCAATTTCAGAATAGACTAAGTTAAACAATAGATCAGATACCCATGAGGCATGAAATTATGAAATGGGTCAGTCGGTGACCCGAGGGTCATACCACATAACCTATCTTAACAATGGCAATATTTAAATATTTACGTACTTAAGCCTCTAAAACTATTTCTGTATTCAGTCATTGAAGTAAACTAATAATAGAGTAGGTCCCCTTGAGGGGCTCCCTTTAGAAATTATTAAATATAACCAATCCTAGCGGTTCTGATTGGATTAAATTAGGTTCCCTAATGGTTTAACCTCAAAATCTAGTTTATCGTATTATGATCATGTATCTTTTGAATGATTAACAATTTCAATATTATTAAGGTAACCTATAGATCAGGTACCCATTAGAAATTGAATTATGAAATGGTGACCCGCGGATCATATTATTTCAGAATTGCGCAAAGTGAACTATGCCTATCCATGAGGAATGAAACTATGAAATGAGTCAGTCGGTGACCCGCGGGTCATACTACATAACCAATCCTAGAAATCGTAATAATTTAATATTCACGTACTTGAGCCGCTCAAACTGTTCGTATTCAGTCATTGCAGTTAACTGTCCCTGGCATTCAAAACAACTGGATCGAAAACCATACACATGATCATGTTTCTTATCCCTGGTATTCCAATCCTGAGCAGCCAACAAGTTTGAAGCCTTGTGTATCACCTTCCAGTTGACATCGGAATAATACTTATCCATTTGAAACATCCGCAGGGAAATCATTCGCGTACTCTCCAACATATCAAAGCAGTTGGCAATATTTGTGGTCCGCGCAATACTGACGACATTCGTCCCAAACGTCTTGAACACCATCAGCACGGCAGTGTTGTTCAAAAAGGATTGAAACACCATAGTGGGGAGCATTATCTGCGAAGATTCCTCAACCAAAGCGTGCGTAAAAGGATGATGCAGGAGTATCCTAACCAAGTTCAGCTCCAGTATACCCTCACGTGCCAGAATCATCGTCATTATGGCATTCGCATTGTTGTGCTTCCGGTTGAACATAAATGGATACATTATGAGGACCACAGCAGTACGGGCGAGTTTTCGGAAAATGGCACAGCACATCGAGAGGAAGATCGTATTCACGTGGAAGAATTCAAGAAGGAAGTATGCATAGTGTCCACAGGTCATCTGGGTAACAAAAGCCATGATCAGGAAGTGCCAGCTCTCCAAGATGAACTCAATCTTCTTAAACGTTGTTGCAGTGATTCGATTCTTCTCCATGCTCATCATTACAGCGAAGGGAAACACGGCGAAGCTACCTGAGACGTAGAAATATCCTTCGCAAAGAATATACATGACATAGGCGATGATGATCCATGCAAGAACGAGGAATTCATGCTTAACCAGATGGGTTAGCATCAATTTACAAACTTTACTGATACAGAATCCGATTGTCAGCGAAATATAGACCATTCGCATATGGATGAAGATTATTTGTAAAACAGATGTGATTATTCCCTCGGTGTATCCCCGATAGATATCAATGATGATCAGAGCGTTCGAGAAGATTGTGATGCTTTCCGCCACGATGAGAGCATTGATTGTCGACGCCATTTCACAACGAGCGAGTCTCTTTAGCAGAGTATAGCCATCACAGCTGGCAACAGCAACGCCAAATACGAAGATGTAATCCCAGCGGACCTCCCGAAGTGTTGCACAACTCATGGCAAGACCAAAAATGAAAATGAATACTGCCACGCCTACGGTGTTCAACAATAGGAGTTGCCATAGACAGTGACGAAGAATATGCAGGTCGGCGTTGAACACAGTCACAAAGATTCGTATCGGCATCAAAATTGCGATGAGGTCTCGTGGTGATGCACTGAAAGTGAACCAATCCTTGTTGCTGGAGAACATTACCACAACTGCCGTCCCAAAGGAGAGAATCGAAAGGATGAATTGCTCTCCGATACTGACACGCACGAGCCCGAGGAGCTTCTGAATATAGACTGTTACCAGAACACACACGGCGATACACATTGAGGATTGGTTCATATAGCTGCCGGATAAGTTTGAAAAACGGAAGCCAGGATAGTTGGTTATGTTGAATATTGCCGGCATTTTGAGGAATTAAATTGAATGATACTAAATAGAATAAGAGAAATTAAACACGGGACTGAAATGTAACACGTAACCTTTTGGTTTTCGATAAGTGATTGTGAATATGTGTGTCAATGGAGACATTTTAGTAATTATGAGTTGTTGCCACGTATTTTAACAATGTAGTCTCATTCATTTTCAGGTTTTTGTTTTTATGTTCAATGAACAATGCCAACTTTAAAAACTTTGAATATATGATATGAGCATAAGACGGTCCCAGCTATGGATCAGGTACCCATGAGGAATTAGATTATGAAAGGGGTCAATCGGTGACCCACCGGTTAGATGGACGTAGATTTGTGATGAACGAATCAGTTGTTATCCGATCGCCGAAAGAGCTTCTTCTCTTTTCCGACATCGACATCGACATGGACATCGACAGCGGGTAGTTGTCGCCCTGCAATCTTTGATATTTACGCCGGATTCCCCTGGCTACCTACTCAGTACACGTTCCCTTTTATTCTCCATGGCATCAACAAAACAGTGGGTGCTACGAAAAAAAGGCAGCCGAGTATGTTTCGCGGGAGTGTTCTTCAAGCTTCCTGGTCAGTAACTGGATTCATTCAAGTTATCCCGAATGTTTGAGATATATCAAGGAAATTACATATTGTTAAGAAACTTTGAAAATCGGGGCTTTCGGATCGATATATACAAATTCTGTAGTATATGCTTCGGTCATAATCGTAAGACGCGTAGCTTTTTCGGTTTTTTGAATCCTTTAGACGGAACCAGACCAACTGACCAATCAAACGCATAATCTATACGATTGTTTCAGCTAGTTAGGTAGGATACCCAGACACTTCCAGAACATAATCCAAAGAAACTAAGAGTGATGCCCGAAACGGGAACAAGATCAGAATTGGAATATATGTAGGTTGTAGAGCCTTATGGAGAACAAGGAATATACCCCTCTCGACATGTTTACTCATACCGAAGATACCCACAGATGTATCAAATCTCTGAATATATTATGGTAATCAGGGCAAAGGCGCACCTACATCAGCGCGTCCCGAAGAAGGACACCTTGAAGCAATGCTATGGTGGTTCCGAGTTGTCCAAGACCATAATTATTGTTCGGCTATTTTAGACTTAAGCGATTTTTTTTTTATTTCATTATTTTATTTATATCACTTCATTATTTTATTTGTGCAGCATGTCCCTCTCTCGATCCTGGTGGTAGCTGTAAGCCTGCATAGTTATACAAATAAAAAGATTTTTACAAGGTATGATATATGTATGGTGTGCTGTCTGCGAGGAGAGAAAAGCAGGGCTTGCGCTAATTGTTTCTCCGCATTTTCGACAGTATGCCAACTCTCAAGGCATGCACGTATGCCAACTATCATCAAAAGGTATACCTCTTGATCAATTCGTGAACAATAAAAACTTTAAAACACCCAACATCTTTTCAATTATATATGCACGAGTTAAGCATACTGACTCTACCATTCGACCCAAAATATCGATATCTTTTTGACATGCTTGCAGAAAGAAGACTTAAAAACTAATTTTACTGAGTACTTCAGATTCATTAGTATCAGCATTCATTTAAGCAGGTTAATGAAAATTTCGTATTTATCCATCTGATCTTCAAGAAACTGCCATTCGCGTTCATGTTCGCGTATAAGTTACATAAACGGTTAAGCGTGTGTGCTTTATCCTTATTGTACATTTTCATTGTGTGCTTACTATAGTTGAACTTCCTTTGTACCATTGTCTCCCAGGCCTGCCCATATTATCGGGGCAAATGTCGAAAAATTGACAATGGACGGGATTATGTATTATTGGTGGCTTATGTATTATAAGAGGTTTTGCTATACGGGGTTTTCTGATGAACCTCCTAACATTACTGATAACTAACTGGGTTTTATTGATAATTCACTTGGCATTATTGATAACTCGCCTACCATAGTACCGTGAATTATACCGGGGATAAGTAAGATTTGCACATACTCAATGATTGACATCTCGGGACCGTAAGGGTTCGAGGGGCTATCATCTTTAGATGCCGGCTAGTTATAGCCGTACCCGGACCGGCCATCGTAGTTCAATTCATTGTAGGGCACTTCTCCGTGGGCTGACCATCGCATGCTCACTTCAACGTCGGGCCAACCATCCTTAGGGCACTTTATCGTCAGCATTATAAAACATGAACGGTTGCTTTAATTATTACAAAAATGTGCAGCATTAATAATTATTATATTAGCTACCAGGTTCATTTTCAATATATTTGTTTTTTGTAATATCTCATATAGATTTTGAAATACATGTAATTATATTTACCATAAACATTTTCATATCAAATTGGTATCATTCTAAGCGGAATTTCAATCCATGTTCGATGGAAACACTTTTATACCAATTAGTTTCTATGTACACCATACAGTTTTTTTTAATAATTAAAGTAACCGTTCATGTTTTATAACTCTGACGATGATACGCTATCCCGATGAAATTTTACGACAATGATGAGAATCCACGATGGTCTACCCACGGAGAAGTGTCGAACGTTGATATGAACGACGATGAACAACCCTTGTAGCTGGTCAAGTTAAACAGATAACTTTTCTAGCTGTCAGGCTTCACTGGATGCTCGAAGAGGGATAAGAGGTTATAGATATTATATTATGAACGATGGATAAATTTAACAATGTATATTGAAACTTTAAAATAACTACATCATTGAATCATCTGAATTGGGTTGTAAACATTTTGTTAAGACATGTTTACATTCTCGAACGCACTACTACCATCATATTGTCATGAAGGATAACCGCAGCGAAACTGCCGTTGGCATATTAATATGAACAAATAATCATCGGTGGGCAATTTTTAGGTTGTTAATCACGAATTGCAATGATTAGAAAGAGAAAATGATGAATGCCTCCGACAAGACATGAACCTGTAATTAACTACATGATTGATCGACACAAAAAATATGCGCATAAGTACACGTCGTTCTTCTTCTACTCGTACTTCTCACATCACTCCTGCTTCTTGTTTAGGCATTTTGCCTGTTCCTACTTCAGTCAGGATTAAAGTGGTCACTCCATCTCTTACGTGGTCTTCCAAGGGATTTGTTTCGACGTGTCGATCTATTCGAGCTTTCGGTTCTTACACTATTACACTATGTCTTCTATGTTGTTGCAAGTTCTTCGAATGTTTTCATTCTTTATCCGGTCTTGAAGGGTTTCTCTGTACATGTTTTTTACCATCAGTATTTTCATTTCAGCTGTTCTGAATAGTCTCTGCGTAGCTGTCGTGTCTGCTCATGTGTCGGCTGACAATGAGTACCTCAGGATTGGTCTAACTACTGCCTGAAATGTGCTTACTTTAGATTCAGTCTTGCGTGCTTAGTGTTCCATATTTCTTATGCAACCTACTACTCTCAGACCCATTTCGACTTGGGCTGCTACTTTCTTAGCCACTCCTACGAAGCTTGAGATATTTATCCCTAAATATTGGGATTCGCTCACTTGTTGGATGTTTTATCCTTGTATTTCCAATTTGCACCTTATCGTGAATGGTGCTATGCACTTTGTCTTATTTGTTGCTATCTGCGTATTGAACCGTTTTTCTTGCAGTGTTAAATTCGCTGTAGGTTATCTTCGGTGGCTGATATTAACACGACATTGTCCGCAAAGCATTCCTTCACTTCTTCCTCGGACTCTGCTGATTATTTATTCTGTGATGCGGTCTCCCATCTATATACTGACTTTCCCCTAAATGATGATTGTAGTTTCCTTCCATATGTTAGACTCGTGGTGGCGTTGACCCTTGGTAGTACTAATAGTTTTATCATAATAATGTATTGATTTATCCCAAGGAACTATTATACACTTCTAAATTTTACACAGTTAAAGAACACATGATCGAACTTTACAGGGTGACTACCATGGAGCAACTAGTGACTTAATAGCTCGCATAGTAAGACCGAACTGACTAACTCAATGCCGATCGAATGACTCCTGAAATATCCTAGTTCCCACCATCTGCCTGATGCTTTGGTTTTTCAAAAATTGCTTAACTTGAAAAAAAATAAGGTTGAGGAAGCACCAATGATGGCAACAGAGCCAGAATTTTCGTCGGGCAACTTTGCGCCGAAGGAAGGTTTTCTGAGGGGACCCGCTCTTTCTCGTTTCTGCCGTCAGAGAAGGTGCTATGCCAAGTCTAAAAACACCATTCGGCATTTATTTCTTGAGATTGGCGTTCTTTCCGAAGAAGCACAAGAATCGAGAAATAAAGATGCCCGAAATTTTCAACAAAAATTATACCCTAAAAAAGCAACGCGCCAAATTAATAAAGACTTATTTAAACGACTACTTTTAACATCAGATCCATGCTTGGTTAATAATAATTTCGTTCCTAAATCAAAGAAAGAAATAACTGAAAAAATGATGCTACTAATAATTCTATCAAGTGATTTTAATATAAACCACGAAGATTCTAGTGGTATTAGCACAACTATAAATGATGGTAACAGTGATTAAATTTTAAATTTGTGTTATCATCCTCCTTGTCGCAACCAACGTCGGCGGCCCTGGTTGATGGCGCGGTGAACGCGCCGGGTCCAATCGTCGGTATTAACCACGACTTAATTAAAAGGGGACGTTTCTGAGTGGCAGCCCTATTGCGTAGCGCGGTGAACGCGCTGGATCCACATGCAGAGAACGTCCTGAAGATTACAGTACGACAAGCTACCCGCTGTCTGTGTTGTCGCGGTAGGGAAGGTGTCGAAAAGATGTAGCTCATTTGGCTTTCGGATAATAACTGATTTTATTATGTAAAAATCTAAACCTGGAAGCCGGTGCGTACCACCCACACACAACCCTCCTTGCGGTACCACCACTTCCTTTACAATTCTCTTATATCTAGGTGTTGAGGCTGATCCCGCCCTCACCAGCGCATTGCTATGCATGCAGACATACCCTGTCGGTGGCTCTCTCTCTCTCTCTCTCTCTGCGGGGGTGTCCGATCTCTGGAGGTATCTAGGCATGCAGGCGTACATAGCATATGGTACACTCGCACAAAGACCACCCGGAAAGAGTGACAAAAACCAGACGTATGCAAGGCGCCAGCCCGTCGCAACCACATCCACAATCTCTGGATGTCTTGTGTTTATATATTTCATTCTTAATGATCCAGAGATTATTGGAGTGTAACGAATAGCTCCGCTTGACATAATATTTGGAATTACTTAACTCTAGACTAAATAAATCGGCGTCATACAAAAAAAATATGGAAAATTCCACCTAAGACGTCCCGAATCATGTAATATTAAAAACTTAGGCTATGGCCTAAACAACTTGACGTCATATATAAATAAAGGCTTAAAATTGCCACGCCGTTCGCAACACTCCTTATCATAATTATTGAAAATTGGTTATGTTGTCGATCTGGGTAAAGCTTCCCAGTGGCGATAGACGGACAACATTTTGGTCTAGAGTTATCTCTTTTAATACATTTAAACACAATGGCTAATGATGCACATTAAGGAATAAAATAAATAAAATGCAAAGAACTAAAATATAAATAAATAACCAAGTGAATCGTAAACCAGACTCTAAAACCCGTATATTTTATTTTCCCCATAAAAACTCTAAAATAAACAAAATTCAATACTGGTGACTAGAAATTTGATACTGTGTGAAAAATGAAGAACAATAAAAAGAAATAACACAATAATATGATAAACTACGACAAAGAGAAAGTGTTAAATGGTTAATGATGTGTGAAAATATATCATAAGTATACGTATATGATTTAGTAGCAAATACATTAAATTTCCAGCCAATAAACTATTAATCAAGTGAGACGCAACGTGACAAAATTATCACAGAAAAGGTCGAAAATTGAGACTTAGTCCAACACGGATGGCTATAAATTCGGTATTACTGGATAATAGGGAATATAGTGATTAGGCTTAAATGTGTTGACTAGTCTGTCTCGTCGGGCTTCATCCCTTAAAATGTGATTAAAATGGGTTAAAATCACACAACTGTATTAGAAAAGCCAATACTGAAAATTGTTCCGTCACAAACAAGATTAAATGGTCTATCTCGTAAAATATGTATCAATTGTATAGTTATGGTATAAATATATTAAAAAACCAGATTAAGTGGCGAATTTGAGAATTCACACTATAACGTACATTTCATGCAAAGCAAAATTTAAACAATTGACCAATAGTATTGTTTATACAATATATGACACAGTGTAACAATGCATCATGACCCTATTATCATAGAAAAGTTTGGAAAAAGAGACTTTTCACAACACTAGCCATTCGGGTTGTGCTTCGGTTGTACGGGATATTAGAAAATAACAATGAATAAGTGTAAATGTATTACACAGTCTATATATTTATGAATTTACGTCTATATGATACTAGTGGCTTTTGGCAGTTCGAGCACAGCTGGGCATCCACCGTGCAACGTCTCCATCTATTCTACTCTATCTCTAATTGTCCCCATTTTCAACTATCTCACCTATGGCTCTTCAGTCACAATTTCTCAGAATCCTCTCCTCCTCTTTTCCCATGAGTTCTGACTGTTTCCACTTACAATTAGCCATGGGCTAACTATTTTCTGGGTTTCCCCTCTGGTCATATTTCGATCAGTCACAATCCTAATACTTTCTTAGATGATACCGATCTTCCTGCAGTACAACTGTCCAAGTGTCTATCTATGTACAGTATCTCTCTGTCTCCTAATGTATCCAACTTTATCCCCTCTCTAAATGACCCAATTACCCATTTAGTCACATATGGAAATTGGGAAACCCTCTTTTATTTGACGCGATAAATATAAAAATGGATAAGCTTCTTGTCTTGTCCATTTTCAGAGGATAAAAATATCCTCATGGACGTCAATAATATATCCGATAATATTTACAGTTTAATAAATGCATTCAATACCACATCAAAATTATTATCTAAAAATAAATAAAAAATTATGGTGAGTTTTAAGATATTTTGAAACGTATTGAGATTTTCTGAGACTTTTAAGAAACCTTTTAGAATGGTGGATCAAATCAACATGTGTCATGGTCAATTCATGTTTATTGCATCCGGGTTAAAAACGATTTAAATGAGTCTTGTTTTTACTTTGTTTCTAATTAAATCAGAACTATCTACGATTGTCCACTTTCTGCTAAGGGCTGCTGTTATGTTTGCTCTTTGTTACACTGAACAACGATTAATTGATGAGGTAAATATTAATATGAATATTAAATTGATTTATTTTCAAAGTCCTCACAGATTCCAACCGCACCTTATTCATTCCATAGGTTTGATTGTGATCTCGATCTGCAGAGACCCTACTTATGTTGTCTCCGGGAAAATGAAGGCGCAGATTTGCCCGAGAATGATAGAAATGATTGAATGCCACTTTGGAGGATATTCAGAATGTTTTTACGGACAAAATTTCAGCTACATTTGCTGAACATCGTATCTATTTAATAAGCCACAGTCTAACATTTGTTCCACGATACCGTTTGAATGCGCCAAATACACAATATACACAAAATACACAAATACACAATATTTGCGCGGTAAAATAGACTGATTCGAAAAACAGGACACCATCGTAGAAGACGATTCTCCATGCGCTACACCTAACATTCTAGTACCTAAAAAGGATGATTCCCTTCGTTATCCGGAGCTAAACAACATAACTATTCCAGACAGGTATCCGCTGCCAAGAATTGATGATTTATTACATTCTGTTACTACTACATTATATATGTCTGTACTGGCCTTAAGAGCTGGCTACCATCAAGTACCAATCCGGAGGGAAGATCGTGATAAGGTAGCGTTTCATTACTCCTTTCGGCAATATCAGATTTAAACGTATGAGTTTTGGGTAACGCATCGGCTACCTTGCAGCGTTTAATGGATCGGTTTCGGGTTGGTTTGTCATGCTAGATTATTTGGATAGCATTATTATTATTCTTCATACTTATTCCGTCTTACACCCGTCTTTCGTCAGGCCGATGTTTGTTTCTTGTCCGCTTCTGCTGAAAACTGATGCTATATCATATGCTCTTGGAACATGTCTTTTGCAAGGAGATGATCCCGATCAAAGGCCCCTCGAATTTGCGGGTCTTTTATTAACATACGCAGAGCAAAATTATAGCACCACTGAAAGTAAAGCTTTGGCGATTGTTTTTGCTGTCACCAAGTCACCAAGTTTTGTGGTTACCTGTCCTGGTACCTGGTCACATAGAAAAAGATTACCAACTGCTGCGTTGATGTATTTAAGATCTCCCATTTGGTCTCTTGCCAAATGGGTATTAATCTTGCAATCGCTTGTCTTGACCATAATATATATTCAAAGACGTAGTAATGTTGTTGCCAATGCACTTTAGAGACTCTAATTGAGACGTTGATGTGCGTCTACATTGATTTCCCTAGGGAGATTTCTGTAACTTTACGGAACAAACGTGTGCCGATGATGACGTTAATAAGATTCTGAACGCATTTGAAACTGGCTGCCGCGAAATTTAGACTGATCGCGGTTACCTCCTTAATAATTGTATACTTTACAGATTTATCCATGATGATGGAGAACCTCAGTTGTGCCTGCAGTTCGTCGATCAGAGATACTTAATGACTATCACAATGATCTGCCGTTGGTCATTAAGGGGTATTTGAGACATGACGTTGTAGAACATGTTTGCAAGTGTGTCTCTTGTCAGAAATATAAGTGCGGTAACCTTAAGCCTGCTGAGTAAGCCACACACTGAAGGCCTCTTGCTCTTTTGGTATTCATTGCAATATGCTTGGGTTCGCAGTGGATGTCTGTTTCTTGCTTTTTTTTTAGTTTGATAATTGTTAATTTGCATACCCCGACGGATGGTTACTTTTTAATCAGTGGCATTGAATCTAATTTCTCATTACTCTTGGAAACTTACACTTTCTGATGATACCATACTCCATACTTTCATACTTTTGATTTGGGGAAGTCACCAATGCTTGATCATATAGTTTTTATTCGTTTTGTCTCATATTCATGGCTATAAGAATGGTATATTTGTTTTTGCGGGTGGTGCAGAAATAATTGAGGGGAAATGGGTGAAGCTTTATTAGATAAATCACTACAAACATGCAAGGTTTGTGGTGTGAAAATATCCATACACATAGCTTTAGGTAATTCTTTTTTGAGTCAGAAATATAAGTGCGGTAACCTTAAGCCTGCTGAGTAAGCCACACACTGAAGGCCTCTTGCTCCGGTTAGTTTTATGCCGGCAACGCCCTTAAAAGGAGCCGGTGACGTTCACTGCTTCCACCGGCTAAATGCAGTGCTAAATGCCTGACACAATATATTGTGCCACCTACGAGTACTGCCTGGTAGTCGTAAAAGAAGAATTCACTGCGTAGTCTAATCGCAGTTATTCTTAACCCCAACCTTACA
The DNA here is from genome assembly GCA_027575185.1 of Mimaenictus wilsoni. Classification (NCBI taxonomy): domain Eukaryota; kingdom Metazoa; phylum Arthropoda; class Insecta; order Coleoptera; family Staphylinidae; genus Mimaenictus; species Mimaenictus wilsoni. The sequence continues at coordinate 19,216 of JAODAC010004737.1, forward strand.
AATTTAAGTTTACATTATATTACCGCCATTGTAAAGGAGAAACGAAGAAGGGAAGCTCGATTAGGAATTATTTTACGAGGCGGGGGAGTGTACAGTTTTGAATCAACATTTTATGGTGTTTAATGTTTTGTTTTGATTGTTTGCTGAGTTTGCAAAATTTATATTGTGAACGAAACAGAAGGTAGGTATGGTCATAGATTTGATTAGGTTAGGCAATTTTATGTCGCCAACTTGTTTGGTCTAGAAATAAGGCATTTCAGGTTACTATAAGTCACTCACTCAACCACATTTATGTAAACTCTGGACAGTTAATTAATAAAGATATGAGACAAACAAGGCCGTCCAGGGTAGTTTGGTAGTGAATGGCGCAAGTCACCGCCCGAGAGCTAACATCTGTGTGCGTAGCTGCTTGGTCGGTGTTGCGTGTACCGGGACGTATAAGAGAAAGTTAATTATTTTTGTTTTTGTTGCGGAATAAACTATTAATGTTTAATGTGCGCACCTGGCCCGTGGGGAGTACAGTAATGTGTTTCTCCTTCAATTATGCATCACCGGCAGGATGTTTAGTTACTGATTATGAGTTGATTCGGATTTTCGTACCGCTTTCGCTGAGTTCATTGTAAATAAAGTTAATCCGCACCTATTATATTTAATAAATTAAGAATTTTTAACGTATTATTTATAATTTTTTGTAATTAGTTTAGTCCTTTTACATTTTAAGCTTTACATGTTAAGATAGGTTATTTTTATATTTTGGGTCAGAAATTGCATTTCCCGGTTAGTACCAAAGCAGATTTAGTATCTATACGCCCAAAATCATCGTCTCTCAAATGATGCTATTCACACAATATATTGGGGTTAGATAGGCACCAAAATATAATATTCTTTTGCCAGATTAATATTTTGAACACTCAACTAAAAGGTTCGCAGTGGATGTCTGTTTCTTGCTTTTTTTAGTTTGATAATTGTTAATTTGCATACCCCGACGGATGGTTACTTTTTAATCAGTGGCATTGAATCTAATTTCTCATTACTCTTGGAAACTTACACTTTCTGATGATACCATACTCCATACTTTCATACTTTTGATTTGGGGAAGTCACGAATACTTGATCATATATTTTTATTCATTTTGTCTCATATTCATGGCTATAAGAATGGTATATTTGTTTTTGCGGATGGTGCAGAAATGGTTGAGGGGAAATGGGTGAAGCCCTATTGGATAAATCACCACAAACATGCCAGGTTTGTGGTGTGAAAATATCCATACACATACCTTTAGGTAATTCTTTTTTGAGTCCACAGAACAATATGTACATTAATCCGGCTGATTTTCGTTGTCAATAGGTTCGTTGTCGGAAGAGGCCCAGGAAGCACGTCATAAGGATGTTAAAAACTATAGACAAAACACACCGAAAAAATGGAGAAAGTATTAACAATGAGCTTTTTAAAAGAATATTATTGACATCATATCCTTTCCTGAATTGTGGTACGGCTAAAGTTCCTCATGCGGATGAATAACTACCATGCAAAATGAGAAAGTTGGTTATTCATCGGGAAGAATTTAAGGACTGTAACAGTGCAAGTGATATAGACAGTGTTGAGTGTGACAGACAATGATTAGTGATGTTTTTGTTAGGAATTTAGTTTTAAGAATAAACATTAAATTATGTATAGGGATTTTAGATAGTTCTGGATAGCACTTGTAAATTTAATTAAAATTAGGGATGTACAGTTTAGATTGGGGTCGATCAACTGCTTGAACCTCCTGTTCGATGGGCAACATGTTATCCCAAAAGAAAAAGTAATTTATATTTGGTAATATATGCCTAATTGAGCAGGAATAACTGTTGATGACTGAAAAAGGGTATTAAAACAATGTCAATCTCTAGCAAACACTCTAATTGTAAACTATTCTGTGTGAAATGTTAATGAAAATCAATCGAAAGGCATTTGTTAAGTAGTGAACCATATTGTGTCTTTGGTAACATTAGAAAGAACATAATGTGGGGATATAATGGGAGGAATTATCATCGGGAAATATATAAAATATACCATTCTTATAGCCATGATTATGAGACAAAACCAATACAGAAATAAATGATCAAGTATTGGTGCCTTTCCACAAATCATAAATATTGAGTATGGTATGATTTCACCGATAACAGAAAACTAAATCTACCCATTATTATTTTCACATATAAATATCGTAGAAAAAGTATGCTATGAGCATTGTCATACTTGTATACAATGCATGGCATTGCGTGTCTGTTGTACTTTATAATAGTATTTTAATAAAATATTTGACAACTCAACTATCTCTGACGGCAGGGCTTATATACTCACAACCTCAACAAAATATTCGTCACAATCTGTGGTTATTAATATCGAAAGCCAGTGATTTCATGGAAGCTCCGATTTTTAAAATATCATTTCCAATTCCATTCCAAATACGAAGATTGGAACCCTGGATAATATAAATATTCCTATAACCTCTTTATTGCATTCCATGCTGTGGGTTGTTGACTTGGGTGGTTTGAACAACCTAAGCAGATTCGTTGTAATATACTGATCCGTAGAAAGTAGCAGAAATTTATGTACAATGGGGAAAGAAATGTTACATTTTAAAAACTACCCTAAACTAGGATAACCTTAGTCGTTTTAAAATATGTAAAGCGTTCAACTTGAATGAATACATTCTTGCTTCCTATATTTTTTAGCTGTTACAGTATAACGAAGAAATAAGCAACTTGAAAGCGGAATTGGACTGCAAATTTTAATATATGCTTAATACATGGAATATATAGGTTAAATTTAGTGATGAATGTTTTCATGTGAACTCTTTAACTTATTTAATTTAATGAAATATTTCATATAGGTCATGTAGCTGCTCTAATCTCTGGCTTTTTCTAGTGCAGATAACAAGCCGGAGAATGCTTCTCTTTGAAGTAATATAGATATAAAATATTCGATAAGTTACTTTCTAAAAGTCCTCACGCGTTTGGTTAAAATTAAATGTTGTACAAGCTTCAAATTAACGCTTTTTAGTTACATACATTCAAATATATGTGTTATAAAAAGTTAAAGGCAGGAAAGATTGAATCTATAGGAGTAGTTAACTCTTATATACCAGAAAATTTAATATATAGAGTATTAGAGAATTAAATATAGTTTTTTTTTAAGTTTTAAAATATAGTTTCCCTCGTGAATACTCTTCTAATTTAATACTCCAAAAGTCTTACTACAGACGGTGAGTGGTAATAAATGTGGGAGCCTAAAATTTTGTTATTTTTTGTTAAATATTGTCATTTAATGACAATGAAAATAAAGCCACATGGATAGCACTTGTGTTTAACGAGTTAATATTTTTTTAACTTTTTTGACATTTAAATATAGGATGAGGATTTCTTTTCCATACCCAATTAAAATATTTAATTAAGAGGAATATCTAATGGACTCTTCTTATGGCCAGCAGAAACAGGCGACAAAACCCATGAAAGCAACCAGATCAAAGCTCAATCACGAAACGGATATTAGTTACATACAGTCCCCGGAAGGGCCTCAAATATTTTTTTTTCTTTCTAAATTTGTCTCTCCAAGATGAAACCCCGACTACCAGGAAGTTTCAGACTTCTGTAAAAAGGTGATTTTTGGAACTTGACACTAGGGGCCGAAAAATAAGTGACCATTATTGGTGCTGTTATTGTTACGAACGGATGTACAACAATTAAAGCCAATATTCTACATGCAACCAAAATGCTACGGTACTCCCTGATAAGCTATGTTATATATAAAATTAACATAATATAAAAAATATAAATTGATTATGTTAGAATCTCTCAAAGTAGTGAAAGAAATATTCGCAATCCAGGAGTATATTTAATTTTGAGAATACACATAAATATTAAATCACAATATTTTACATAAACACAACACCAAATATTATGCACTCCAAGCTGAAACAAAGGTTCTACTCTAAACAAGCGAAGGCTGTTCCTTGCTTTCGATTTATATATGTTATTTATGTCAGAAACAAAAAATCCGGTCACTCCAATTATATATATCATGATATATAAAGTTTATCGCATTAGCCGTGAGACAAAATTATCTGAATATAACAGATGAAAACTTCCAAAGCATACTTCATAACATTATATAACAATATATAAAACAAAACATATATTATAATTTTAAACAAAATTTATACGTCGTCAGTAAGAGACAGTAATTGGCTAGTGTGCAACAATGAAACAACAGAATCAGCTAACTGTGTTATGAATTTATCAAAATATTAGAAAAGTAATGATATCACAATATCTATGAAACAATAAGTTATTGGAAATCATAGATGGAAACATTGCAAACCTATTTCAAGGGTTGTTTTGAATCTATCCTGTTTTGTCTGCAAAATCTAAATGTACGGACAGTACGTACAAGAATAGGTAAACATGCGATATTGAAAATTTAAAGTGATTGTGATAGAAATAAATACTTTGTGTTTGGGTACGAAAACGACCCGGGCTAAGTGATTATAGTTTGCGCCTTAAACCTACAAAACAAGGAAAAAGTGAACATGCGAATATTTTGTAAAACTACTGATTTTAAATAACAGTGGAATTAATTGTTTAATTAAAGATACTATATCTTTTGATCATGAACCCTAAAGTTTTAATAAGTGTATTAAATTTTATCAATATATGCAGAATGTGATATTTCATTGAAGTGATAAATTTACAATTTCCAATGATGAATGTTTAGAACACAATCATTTAATTCCATTTTCTATATACCATCAATAAATTTCCTTTTATTATAAGTTTCTTTGTGGTATCCCTTGATATTTATCTGTACTAATTTACTAATCCCTTGATATTTAAATTAAACCTTAAAATAGAAACGGCTCAACTGGACAACTCTGTTGGTTGCTCTTTGGCCTACCACGCCTTTCGCCAGTCGGAAGTTGTTTGTGTCCTCCGGCTAGAAACCCGTTATAAACAATTATTACTCGCGAAAATTCACATTGATCACCACCTCCACCTGCAGCCAAGTGGCGCAGTGGTATGGTCGATGACCACTGTCCATGAGATCGCGGGTTCGATTCTCGGTGGTGATGCATATTAAAGTTAATTCTCCTTCCTATCAATAGTATTCGCCTGAAATATGACTAATTACATTGAAAAATAATTGAATAGAGCTAATGACCATAACTGTAAAATCAACAAGAAAATCCCCACCTAAAACACCACACTAATCAAACACTCTTCAAAAAGTTAATAATCGCAAATAAGCGCAACCCACAACACTCAACACACATGTAAAGAATAAACTAAAAACTCAACTAAACAATCACACGCAACAAGAATCTATATAATAACAATTCAACCCAATAACAGCACAAATGTCACATTACAAGCATATTAATGACATAAATACATCAAACTCATAAATCCAAGCTGAAGTACCTGTATGGATCTAATAAAATATTATTTGAGAAATTATTATATTCCTATTCAGGACGGTTCTTAAATTAATAAAATCTTGTTATTCCGGTAATCAGTGTTACATAGTTCAATGAAGCTCTTTTACTTATTAAGGGCTCTTTGCCTCTTTGAGATACCCAACTCTCTCATTTTATGTCTGAGACTGCCCGCTTCTTTCATGTATACGTTATTATTATTCTATTAATATCTAAAAGTTAAAATCTAGAAGTTTAAAATTTTAAGATACTGGTGGCTTTTATGCCAGTGATATATATCGACATTTTTGTTTGGAAAGTTTGGAAGGCAACTAATATTCTTTTCTCTCTCTGAGTATAAATTACTTTTATTGTTAAAATATTCAAACAGCAGAATTAATTGGTAAATATGTTGCTCCATCATTCTCGGACAACGAAATTGAAAACTACGAAAGCTTTTTAACAAGAGATTTAAAAATCTTAATTTAAAAAATAAACTTATGATCCCCTAAAACATTGTTGTAGACCTCTACCACAACATCAGCCTCAGCTTGTTGAAGCGGTTTATATTAATGCAAGTCATTGAGCTATCGGCTACAGGTGGTAAAGTATCAGAATAGGAACTTTTTTGAAACCCAAACGTTCCCCTCAGTGAAACTGTGTGCACTGGTTATATCAGCGCTAATGATTCAAATTAATAACCTATCTAGGCCAAAAACTCAATAGGAGGTTGTTCCTCAGCAATGCCCAAAAAAAACTTGACGCTTTTCGCGACACTCCCACCTAAGGTACTGATGAAAAACATTTAGAAATGCCTTACATACAGCTTATTTGGCAAAACGATTCCTGGCATAATTCAGTTCAATCATCAAATTTGCCGCATAAATATTTGCAATTGAGTTAGAAAGTTGAAATTTGCCGAGTTTATTCAAAGTATTATGCCCGATTGATATATTAAGTTTCGTAACATTTGTTCACGAGGAAGGATCTTTGGTATCTTCTGGTGGCCTGATCATGTTGAAATTTCGTTTAATTATCTGCCTAATTCTTCTGAATCATATGTGACCCTTCTGACTAAAATATATTTCTGAAGATTATGTTAACCATGAGTTTTTAAATGAGTGCTATTTTCTTGTTTCTTTTTCGCAAATCATCTAATTTTTCGTCAAACCTATAAAATGCACTCACATTTACTCATATCACATGGATATATCAACATTTCTGGTAGATGCGCCTCTTCAAGCCTGTGTTTTCTTAGTTTTTTAATGTCTATCTTCATATCTTACATATTTTCGGGAGAGTGGAAACTTTTTTCACTTTTTCATTAACACTACATCATTAAGGGACTCTTCTAGTTTATCCATGTATAGCGAAAATCACAGGAGTCTCTTCCAAGTCTCGTTTCTATTGAAATTTCTAGAGTGCTACATGACGTTTGGGGAAATATTTTGTAACTTTAATAATTGATTTTAGCTTGTTTGGTGACGGATTTTTGTTAATTGATTATGTCAAATAATGCTCTACCTCTTCAAATACATATATGGGTATAAGACGAAATATAACTCCGCAGTGTTCCGTCAATATTCCTTTAATTTATAACAATCAGTATCGTACTCCAAATTAACTACGACTAATACTATGGCACAATTTCTGATAAGTGTCTCATCAATTCCCGAAGTCCCGAAGCAGGAAACACTTTGGATTCAGCGACAAGGCATCTTCCATCTTAACCCAAACTCCCAAGAGCGAAGGTCGAAATGTCCCTCAAACATAGCTCCTCTAGCCTTTCTCTTAATAGTCTGTGCCTGGAGTTGAGTGTGGAAACTTACTATACAATTGCATACATACAAACTCTGGGAGAGAACATCAATTGTGAACTCGCCGTATTCAGACTTTCCTGAAGAAGCTTTTGCCCGACTTTTTTTCGCCATGTCATAGTTTGATACTAATGGCGGACTATCTGCCAACCAAGCCAAACTGACTTCATAATATCCGCTCTTATCGATCTCTATCATCGAAAGAAACATCTCCCTTGTAGCTTCTGCTACTTCCGCTCCTGCAATCTTTTGTCGAGAATCTTCAATTCCCAGTATATCCAATTCCCAAAGGTTCTCCAGAGCAGAGTCAGCAAACTAGGATGAATACTTTTTCAACGGGATCCTTTCGTCCGCTCTTGGGTACTTTTCCAATCGAAGTCCATCCAAGTTTTATCTCTATTGCAGTTAAGCCACCACACTTCAATTTAAAGCTTACCGATGTCATCAGCTCCCAACAACACATTAACTGGAAACGCTACGTTCACATCAGGCAGGCTTATTCCTAGAGACTTTAATTCCAATAACTACTCACCAGATACTACATTAGGCAAATCATGTGTTATTCTATCTTGGCTCAACATCTATATCTTATATATTTGAGAATTGAATTTCAGTCCCAGCCAATAAACATCGTGTCTTTCTGATTATGTGAGAGTACTTCCGAATAAAGCAAGTGGAAACTCGACGGCATGAGATTTCTCTAATCCTATTTCCACAGATAAACTTCAATACATATGATTACATATTATATACATAGGAGCAGGAGCGGCAGAATTGTATCGAAAGAAGCACATATAACCCACTGTACCAAGCACTGCAGACAATCGGGATGAGACCCAGATATATTGTCGCTAGAGAACTGAATTTGGCTGATAAAAGTCTGATAGCCAGAGTACGGTGTAGATCGGAAGAGAAATGATGTAAGGTGTGGATGGGAGATGAAAATGTCAGGTGTGTCCTGTGTGTAATGGGGAGAGATTCCTGGGAGCATGTGGGGAGTAATTGTATAGGAATGAAAGAGGAGTAGGCGCATGTTTTCCATGGAAAAAAGGGGAGTGCAAGAGTGGCTGAGTGAGGATGGAAGGTGTTAACAAAGCGGAAAAAAGCAGTGCGGACTGGACTCTTACCCACCATCAACTACGTGGAGGCGTCTAATTGAAGGTACCTAGGGAGTGATAGGAGTGAAGAGAGTAAATGTACAGAAGGAGTGGTTTAAATACATTTATTTTTTCACAGTAAATATAGATGTCTAATTTTTGCATAAAATATATACTATACTATCTTATTATCGTACTATCTTATTATTCATACCAGAAAGATTGTTTACAAAATTTACATACACGGTTGGTTTCCCACTGGTAAAATTGTATATTTTGACAGAGAACATAGTGGAATTATCATAGAACATCACACTTCATTCTACTCCTGTGCATGACACTTATGTGTGCATGCACTTATCATTCTTGATTTGTATTACGCTATACATATCCTATGGCAGATGATAATTGTAAATCAGTTAGGGAATGTGTACTGCAGGCGTGGCGTGCCTGGTTGGCACCTCTCATAAGCCTGGCACGAATTGATAATAAAAATAAATAAAGTTGAAATATTTATTGACATGATTATAATTCCATGCAGCTATGTAACATATAAAAATAGAATAGCACAGATCCGATAGTGTTCTTAGAAGCTCTATGCTCCACCTAGGATGTGTGTATTTCATTTTTCAGTATTTCCAAAATATTCAATAATATCCCACAAACAATCTCTAACTCTTTCCATAAAATATTTGTTGCTCATAATATTATTATACAATGGACTTCGATCAACAATCATTAATGACTTATACACTTCAGGATCTGTGATGTCGTTCAAAGAAAAGTTACCATTGTAGACAATCGAAATTGTGTTTGCTTCCAATAGGATTGCAAACATTTCAATCTCCTTAAAACTATCAAGATACTCCTCAAAAGTGTAATTCTCCAAAGGATTAACATCATATTCTGCCAAAACTTGGCAAAACAAATCGTAATAAAGTTTCTTCAACTTCGAAAGATGTTCCTTCCTGTAGTCTCTCGACGTATGCATATAAATGTAACACATGACATCAAGAGCAGGAGGCATATATCTCTCCATCTGATAGTCTATTATTTTGGCATCTTGTGCCTTTCCATTTTTATCATAACGTATAAAAATATTTGCAGGCCAAAGATCACAATGACACATTACATTTCTATACTTTTTTGATGGTTTAACACCATGTTCAGGTGATGAAACTGAAAGGAACCGATATATTTCATCTTTGATAAACTTCCCATTTTTAAGAACTTCAGGTAAACCCAAGACTTTAATCCCTTTTAAGAGGCCTCTTATCGATGAAGTGTAGTACTGCCTAGTATTATTATTATCTGGATTTAAGTATATTTCAATTAAAGCCTTTGGAAACTTAGTATTCAGTCGAACTGGTTCAAGATGTGGAGTTTTAGCAGTTTCTTGTTCTTCATAAGCAATACCAGCAGCATGCATACCTGCAAGAGTCTTCAAGATCAAGTATATTTCATCTTCTGTTGCGACACGTTGATACGTCGTACATTCATAATCTTCAGCACTGAGATGCTCGAGGATGAGACGTCCATAATCAGAGTAATAACACTTTGGTACCGCGGCGTTGAGGGTCGGAAGATTTATAGCCTCAAACATGCGAAAAGTTTCCACTTCCTTGATAAAAACATTGTTATATATCACCTTGGTTTCTTCGTCAATGTGAGGTGGCTCTTTCTTCACGAAAAATTGATGTTCCTGTAATGGGGGAGTATCTTGTTCATTAACGCTACAAGTAAGGTTATAAAATTCTCTCATTATCCCGTCAGTTTTGGTGGGTTTATAGGTATAGTTTTCTATATCAAAATCATCATGTTGTAATTTGTTTCTAATGACTTTTCTCACAATAGCTTGGTCTAGTGACATTTTTCAATGTATTCACTCCAAATGACTTGGAATAAATAAAGTAGATTCAGTCTGGGGAAAATATTTTGGTTTAATCGAAAGAAATAATATTGATGAGTTAACTAAATACTCAAATATCTTATCATAGCCTTGTAAACAGTGACATTTCTAATTTATGATAAGAGTATACGTAATTTTTGATATGATAACTTCATTATAGAGGCCAAAAATCATATCATAGAATTTCTGACGGCGCTAATCCGTCTACCTCCCCGCTCTCATTTTGAAGCACTAAATTTCTCCTATCGTCTACAAAATGCTTACAATTATTGAGCATGCATCGCGTGAACGGAGGGGCCATTTCACAGAATTTAAATGTCAACTTAGATTAGTTTATTTTATCCATAAAATATGATTTATTGGTATATAAAATGAACAGGGTACTGTTTTCACCTATTATAATCGGCTATGTTGAATATATTCAAGTATTTGGTGTACTTTGAAGCCCGTTTGTACCACGTACCCCTCCAAGTGATTCCTGGAGGGGTTAATGACATTGTGTCTAGTTATATGCCCCACAAACAATTTCTAACTCTTTTCATAAAATATTTGTTGCTCTTAATATTATTATACAATAGACTTCGATCCGCAATTATTAATGACTGGCGCTTTTCAAGATCCGTAACAGTATTTAATGAAAAGTGGAACCTTAAAGCAAACATAGTCCGGTTTATCCCCACCGTCGAGCGGAGCTCCCAATATCTCGCAAAATTTTGTGTTTTTTAGTAGCCAACTTTACGAAAAGGCTAGAAATTCTTTCAGGTGCTGGGGACACACATGCATGTGGTCTGTCGTTCCTACTTCCGATTTACATAATTCGCAACTTGTGAGGACGTCTGTTATAATATAAATGCATTTACCTTTGTAGCGCTTATAGAGGTACTGTTCACATAGTTCTATAACTATAATTTCTCTCTGATCTATGAATGGGGCCTCACCTGCGGTGATGGATTAGTTCCAATTTCGCTCATTGATTGCAATGCCACGGTCCACCCTCTTTTTCGACACATCTGAGTATCAGATCACATTAATCTTGCCCTCAGTCCTCCCTATCATTTTAGAGTATCGTTTATTGGATCTTGATAATCCCATTCTCTGTTCACACCTTATTTGCACCTCAGCAATTTTGAACGACACGTGCGTGACATCCCTGTGCCTTGTGTTTTCTCGAATTTTGCATAATTATTTAGATATTGTCAAGTCAGATTTATATATTTTTTAAATATTTATTTCTAACATTGTGCGCATATTTGTTTATATCATGCTTATCAGTAGATAATATTCAACAATGTCCAACAAACCATCTCTAACTCGAGACTTAAAATATGTATTATGTGTAAAATCCCTGAACACTTCTATCTCGCATGAATGGATTCAATATTTCCAGACTTCCTAATATCATACACAGTATACTCAGAATTTTAAACCACTGGAATTGTGTGAATAGCCATATAAATAGCATATAATTCAATCTCTTTTAAACTAAGCAGAAAATCTTGGAATGTAAAAATCTCAAGAGGATTGACACCATATTCGTCCAAATATTCAGAAAAGAAAACGCAGATTCAAGTAGACAGCTGCCTAGACCGCAAAACACAGTAGGAGACTGTTGTTTAAAAAGGTTCTTAGGCAACTCCAAACAATGCGTAATAAATGTCATGATGCTGCTCCCATCTAAGGCAATGATGGAAAACTTTTCGAAGTGCCTTATATACAGATGAGTCTTCCGCGAGTGGAGGTATCCTTATATCATTGGGACGACACTTACAACGTCTACACTTCACACATCGATAAACTAGTCTTATTGTTATTCGACCTTCCAGAGTCCAAAATTGTTCTCGAGAAAGTGCCAATAAACCATTCGTACCTACATGCATGTTACTTATGTGCAACTCCATCAGTTTCCTCTCGGTAATATCATTCTGAAGCAGATCTAACGGAATTTTGAAATCGTTCAGGTCCATGCGATTACTGTCCCTTGACTGTAGCCAGATTAGTCTCTATTCATCAACAAAATGTGAGAATGATTTAATAGTTTCATCATTCATTCCACGGAATGCCAGCGTTTGTACCTTCCACCAAGGTCTTTTCTTCGCTGCGCTGAATGGAATCCACTAGGGATGTCAACTTTTCACGAAGTATCGATACTCTTTGATATGGAATACCAATACTTCCGATTCTTCTGATACCAAAATATTGAAGAAAGAAATCAGTACGTATTGGTATCGAAAATACACATTGGCGCCATCTGCTAATGTATTTTCAAATTATTTTGTTACTTGTTACAGTTATCTAGAGAGAGAGAGCGAGAGAAAGAGAGAGATCGGAAGTAGCAAAGACAGACATGTGTATCCCCAGCACCTGAAAGACTTTCCCTGCTATGCAGCGATCAGGAAATTCTAGCCTTTTCGTAAAGTTGGTTCTTGTGCTAGTAGGGTTGACCCCAGTATTACTAAGAGAGAGAGAGAGATAGAGAGAGAAAGAGAAAGTATCACTGCGGCACTGACCGTCTCACACTAGAATTCGAAACGAACACACCTAATCGTCTTCCACTCTCTCTCACACATGCATTGCACCGGGTGCCTCAACCTCCACTGAAGGTACGGTAACCTTGGCATAGAGCCGCGCTAACCACTTGCTAGGCTTGGCAAAAAATGGGGAATCCCGAGTCTCCGGGTTTCTGGGTTTTGTATATCTGCGTGTTTATTCTGTTACGGTTTTGTCTGTGAAAGCCTGAGTTTAAAATCCGAACAAAAACTCGTTTACTATCGTTCCGATTTTCACGCTTAACTCATTCTTTATCAGCAACCTACCCACCGCCACCTCTGATAATCCTACCGCTTCATACGCCTTTGCCCTATCACTAGCCCATGCACTCGCCGACCTCCTTGCACATAATTCCCAGACATATTTAACCAGTCTTTCATCACCCATTCTG
>JAODAC010004748.1:0-32420 GCA_027575185.1 Mimaenictus wilsoni
TAAAAATCTATGACATAAACCGTACACATAAACTAAGAATGATTACAAAAAATAACTCATAAAGAAGACGACAAAAACCTTTGACACCGTCCGCAACACTCTACACTCTCTGCTTTGCAGATGAACGGGTCAGAAAACAAGGGACATAGAGTACATGACACGGAATTCATGACACATCGAAGAATATCGAAAGTCGGGACTTGATGTGAACAGAGCAAAACTGTATATATGAGTATAGGCGGAACCCAGATTTCACCATTCAGGATGGGAAAATTCTAAACCACTGCAAGGACATTCATTTCGACACTGAATAAAGTATTATCGGATGATATTTCTATAACCATAACTTGCAATACAATAAGAAAGCGCACAAATGGCAAGAAGCGTTTCATATAAGAAACAGAACGGGAAACACTTTAAGAGCTATGGAAATGGATGTCTGGCAAAGAGTAGCACAAAAATCAAGGATTGATGGTATAAGGAATGAAAATATAAAAAGAAAGATCGAAGTAAAGCACGATATAAATGGAAGACATCAGAAAAAGTAAACTAAAATGATATGGGCACCTAACTAGGATAAATTTGAATAGAATTCCACAAAAATATATACTTGATCCCAACAGGAAAGAGGAAAAGGGATACAGTCAGAAGAAGTTGGGGGAATTGACTTAGAATTAGAGAAGACATTTTACTTACCTGATTTTCCCGTCTTTAATATAGTCACTCAAATAAAATCCATGCATATCATCGTACAGATGCCCTGTGTACTCAAACTGCAACATAAAACTGGGTTTGTCGATCTTTTCAGTAATTTCAAATATTTCCGTATCCTTATCGTAAGTCCCTTGGGTTTCTTTATTCAGTTCTTTTGTCCCGTCCAACTTGATTTTAGTTATGCCTTTAAAAATATGAGAGTCCATGTGCAACTGTACATTGCCATCCTTATCTTTTTTCCGGAGCACTTCTATCGTAACATCGCCAGTAAATTTTTTACTCGTAGGAAAATCGTCTTTAAGACTAAGTGTGATATCATAATGCTTGGGTGTGAAATTCTTGGATAGTCGGAACACTTTCGGAGGCGTGGGTTCTTCACCCTCTTTTACGCCCTTAACAGGACTGGCAATACTCTGTCCAAGGACGAGCATCACTCCTAAGAGCACCACTGGCAGGACGGCCATGATGATCACTAATCACAGGTTACCAGCTTAATTTGATCAATTCACAGTTTTCGCGCTCAGATTCGACCGAAGTAATAGTCACTCAACCTGCGATTGCTTGAGGACGTTCATCCATCATCTATTTATATGTTGGGATCATCCAAGCAAGATCTTATCTATTTTTTTAGTGTGTGATAGTACGTTCGGTTCGATTAGATCGATCAATACGACAAAGCATCATGATTCAGACGCGTGGCGCTTCGATATTGTTTCGATGGCGGCAAAATGCGCGTCCCGCGATTAGATTTCGCCGTCGTCGGAGTGGCCATCGGTTGCATTTGCTGCATGCGGAAGGTAACGCAATCAATTACGACGGGGTTAAAAGCATCGAGAGGACCGACATGAGTATATGACAGTTATGGGATGTGCTCTCGTTGTTTGCCGGCGGCATTGCATCGGCCAATCTGCCACAGGGATGCATGAAATTGCAATAAATTGCGTACCTTTGCACTGATTTTACTGTCGTATACATGTGCAATTTTTATGTGAAAGTGATAAGGTGAAAGCAAATATGAATAATTCGCTAAAGGTCCTTGTTTCACATGGTTTTGTTGAACTTGTTCAGTTGAACTAGTTCATTTTGTTTTTATTTGTATCTCCAGTTTCATGTGAAACGTATGATCAGACTGAAGGATTTTTATGTACTTCTTGGTTCATTTTAAAATTAGTTCATCAACAGAACTAGTTCATCTCGAAATTAATCAGTTCCCATTTCGTTTTTTTTTGTCTTTATGACGAGTTTCATATGGAACATTTTAATAGACTGAAAGATTTTTTATACTTCTTCCGATATGGTCATTTTGTACTAGTTCATCTCGTTTTTAGCTTTATGTTAATTTTCATTTCGTTTTCATCTTTGCGTTACTTTCCTTATGTGACATATGACAAATGAACTAGTTCATTTCGGTTTTACTTTCATGTCATTTTTTTTTTCGTGCATTTAGTCCGATCATAATAAATGTTGAAATTTTTCAAATTTTACCCTAATCTTTTTTTGAAATTGTTCAATTGAACTAGTTCTTTGAACATATCGGAAAAATTGAAAATTCTTAAAAAGCATGCTTTTTTGCAATCTACGATTTTAATATGATTTAAGGATAACGCTAATTTCATTTTTTGAACTTGTTCAATTGAACTAGTTCTATGAACACATAGGAAAAATTAAGAATTCTTAGAAAATATCATATTTATTCAAAGCTACGATTTTAGTATCATTTCAGGGTGACGCTAATTTCAGTTTTGAACTTGTTCAATTGAACTAGTTCTTTGAACATATAGGAAGATTTAAAAATTCTTAGAAAATATGATATTTTCTGAAATCTACGATTTTAGGATTATTTCAGGATAATACTAATATCATTTTTCGAACCTGTTCAATTGAACTATTTCTTTGAACATATCAGAGAAATTGCAAATTCTTAGAAAATATGATATTTATTGGAAGCTGCGATTTTAATATCATTTCAAGATAGCGCTAATTTCATTTTTTGAACTTGTTCAATTGAACTAGTTCCAAGAACAAATCGGAAAAATTAAGAATTCTTAGAAAATATAATATTTGTTCAAAGCTACGATTTTAATATCATTTCAAGGTAACGCTAATTTAATTTTTTGAACTTGTTCAATTGAACTAGCTCTTTGAACATATCGGAAAAATTAAAAATTCTTAGAAAATAAATATCATATTTTGAAATCTATGATTTTAGTATTATTTCAGGAGAATACTATTTTCATTTTTGAACTTGTTCAATTGAACTAGTTCTTTGAATATATTGGGAAAATTAAAATTTTTTGAAACATTTGATATTTATTGAAAGCTAGGATTTTAGTAGTAGTAGTAGTAGATAACCTTTTATTTTGGCATTTAAGTATAATTTTTAAGTAGGATTTTAGTATAATTTCAGGATAATGCTAACTTCATTTTTTAGCTAAGTTCATTTTCTTATTGACATCAGGCCAATGTAATATACTTATTTTTCTCTATTCTTTCTGTAATAGAATTTGGTATTATAAGCGAGTTTACGACGTAACATGGATAACGAAATGGGCCAGAACTAGTTCAATAAAAATAGTTCTTTTAATTGAACTATTATGGAAGTTCTATTTTTGGAAGCATGAGCTGATGATGCTGTTAAAAAATTCACAGTCCGTCTTTCGTCGTATGCGAAACGTGTAATTACTCGCCCATCGCCGTCGTGCTATGCAAACATGTGTGATGCAAACTAGACTCCCCGTTCGAGTTAAGCCGGCGCGGCGCCACCCCCCAAGCATATCGGCCACCCGTCCGCCGGTCGCTTCCTCCGGCATGCATCAACAATCTCGGCGCGTTATCAGCCGCTGTACCACCACCATTGCCACTACCACCACGATGACGGGCTATTCGGCTATCTATAAATAGACACTTTTTGTCGGTCATGCCAGCCACCACCGTTACCGCCGCCACCGCAACACCAAAACCGCGTGTGCGGCGGCACATTGGCTTAAAGTTTTAAAATGTGCGCGTCCGCCGCATCTCGGACGTCATTCGCGGGCACAATAGCGGCAATTTTGCCTCTTGCCGTTAGGGGAGCGTGCGGGAAGCGGTTGGTACATTCGGCGTTGGCGGCGACGAACTAAAACACTACCCTTTCAGGTTTTTCTCGTGCGTACGGCTGCGACGATGGCGGCTGCAGCAGCTTCATGCATATTAGAGCAGGGAGATGGCGTGTGTTTGCTTTACCACCCCCCTGATGCCACCGCCGCCACCGTCGTAGTCATCGTCATCAACGTGCTCGTTTATATATGCGACGCTTTGTCGAACGTGGCGATGGCGGGCGATCGTATACAGAGGCGCTGCTACTTGGTCGAGAGCTGGGCTGGTTGCAGCTTGACAGGGGGTGGCGGCGGAGGGTAGTGAATGGTTCGGAAGGTGGAGATGACGTCGACGGACGGCTATAAGCCTGTGTACGCGTGTACACGATTCAGGTGGAGACTGAAACGGTAATGTCGGCAAACAAAAGCCGAGCAGCCCTGTCATCATCGATGGGGTTTGTGCTACTGTGCACAAACCCCATCTTTTCGCACCGATCAAATATTCCCTTTACTGACCTATTTTGAACGACATTTGAGAGAATTATTCCTTATCAGACATGTATTTCCCTTGTACTGAACAATGTCAAACAAATCTGGATTACACCTGGTTCTACCCTCGTAGAAGCAAGCATTTTGGAATCCTCTAGTTCCCTTTTTCAAAATGAACTAGTTCATTTTGTTGAATTGAACAAGTTCAATAAAAATCTTTCGAAATTGATTAAATTTCTCCAACATCATTGATATATTGTTGATATATTTCATAATTAACTTTTAAATTTTTCGAGAACTTGGAAGGAACTACTTTAATTTATTTAAATGAACTAGTTCAGTAGATTTTTTTCAAAATTGATCGAGGTTCTCCAATACCATTGGTGTTGCCATGTTTCATCGTTAACTTTTCTACTTTTCCTGGACTTGGAAAGTACTAGTTTATTTTGTTCAAATGAACTAGTTCAATCAAAATCGTTCATAATAGATCAGGATTCTCCAATAGTATTGGAGTTACTGGCCAAGTTTTCCATTTTTACTGAATTTGGAATGAACCCGTTCATATTGTTAAAATGAACTAGTTCATTTTGTTGAATTGTACTAGTTTATTAAAAATATTTTGAGATTGATCAAATTTCTCCAACTTTTACCTAATTTGAAAGAAACAGATTTTATACTACAATAACCCTAGAATTTTAATCTTCCATAATCAACTAGTTTTACAAATTTTACCAAACTTGAAAAGAACTGGTTTATTTTGTGCAAATGAACTACCTATTGTTCAAATAAACTATTCCAATAAATGTTCGAAATTAATTCATTTTTCATACTAACATTAGATGTATCATTTTTCATATTCAAGTTTTTTCAACTAAAAAAGGAACTAATTCATTTTGTTCAAATGAACTATCAATTCTTCAAGTGAACTAGTTCAAAAAATTTCTAAATTTATAAAATTTCTACAATATAATTATAGTAGCTTCGATAATTAACATGTTAATGAATTTTCGAACGAACTAGTTCATTTCATCAGTTCACAGCAATAACTTTTGACAAGGGGTTGTTGGGCACAGTGCCGTCCTGTCGAAAAAAACTTCTGCAAGTACAACAGGTTACATAAATAACATGTCTCTGTCAGGTTGGCAGCACTCTCGCTCATGCAGGTGCAGACGCTTGGCGCTGCCACCGCTCGTCGAACAACCAACCCTGTCGAAGCGGCGCGCGTGTCCGCCGGCGGCGGTAGCGGCAACGACGGTGACGACGACGGTGGTGGTTCGCGCGGCGATCGGCCGTCGCACATTCGGCGTGTGTGCTCTTCGGACGGCGGGACGGCGGCGCGCGTCTCACTCTCGACCGCCTCCAGCGTGTGTTCTTTGCGTACGTGCTCGCGTCTGCCCCCCTCAACGCATCGAAGAATCGCGAAAAAAACGCACAAAAAAACTTGAAAAAAAAAACTTGAATCGCAACAATCGCATCTACTATCGCAATGCCGTAAGTACACTTGAAAAATATGTTTGGGAAAGTATATAGATGCTTGATTCATGACTGGCAGAATAATTCGGTTTACTGATATCAAGGTGTAACCCTTGAAATTTTGAACATTTGGTTCAATATCGATGAACATTAGTCGGTTATCATGTTTTTAACTTCACTACTTTACTTAACTTGTTTTCTAAATTGTTAATTTTTACATTTATGTATAAGTGATTAGATCTTTTAAGCTGTATAAAAGTTTTAAACTTTTTCTTTATTTCAAGAACTAGTTCTTTCTTACTTTAATTTAATTCAAAGTTTTTTCCTCCCTAATATCTCTTTTCTCTCTGTTAATAATAGTGAGAGAGCGAGCGAGCGAGCGAGAGAGAGAGAGAGAGGGTGACAATTTTAACTTTTCGAAACTGGGTCAAATGAACTAGTTCATTTTTAAAGTTCAAATATTACATTTTTGATACGATTTTCATATCTTAACTTTTAATAGTTATATTTACATTAATTAACTTTTCATTTTTTTAAACTATTCTTAAGTGTTAAATGAACTAGTTCTTTTTTAAACCAAAATTATTTTTCATTGTAAAATTTTGGTTTTAGATTTACATATAAACATTCTTCAAAAAAGTGATTCAAGAACTAGTTCTTTTGAACTAGTTCAAAAGAACTAGTCCATTTTTCAAACAAAATATTAATCTTGTTATTAATGCTTCCTAATTTTGTTATTTTTTAATTTTTCAAATTTCAGAAGTTCAGGAACTAGTTCAAATGAACTAGTTCTTTTTTCGTATCCAAAATTTTACAACTTCCATTTTTTGTATTTGTAATTTTCATAAAACCAAAATACGTCAAAAATAAGTCAAAAATAAGTCATAGGTCAAAAAAATCGAACTTGTTCAATTTCAGTAACGTTTTGAACTAGTGCAATTTTTCGAAATAAAATTGATCCGCATTTTTTAACGTAACAATTTATGTGGAAATACTATAAAAGGTAAAATTTTAAATTTTCTAAACTAGGTCAAATGAACTAGTTCTTTTTATAAATCCCTAATTTTAAAACTTTTCTATTTTATTTAATTTGCGACTTTCTTAACACAAAACAATATATTAATGTTAATATATTGAAGTAAAAAGAACTAGAACTAGTTCAACTTCAGTAACATTTTGAACTAGTTCAATTTTTCGAGACAAAATTTATCCATTTTTTTCTTAAATTTTTTATAATTCATAATAATTCATAGGGAAATACCATGAAAAGTAAAATTTCAATTTTTCTAAACTAGGTCAAATGAACTAGTTTTTTTCACAAAGATAAAATATTAAAGTGTATCTGTTTCATATTATAATTAATCTCTCCTTTGAGACTAACACGTGTTTCCTTTCTTTTAATTCTCATTCAAAGGCAATTTTTCGAGTTTGAAGTGTTTAACTTTTTCAACAACTTAAAACTTTTTCTACGTTTCCCATACTTATTCGTGGATTTATCTGAATTTCGCTGATTTTGACCTATTCTACCTTCCTGTCTGACGTTCACTACCGTTCTCTGTCTCAATTTTTCTCTATCAAACCGGGATTTAACCTTTGACCTCATGCCACCTCATGCTGAATGTTGTAAAAAAGTTTGCGAGCTTTTTTTGTCGTGCCGTGTGCTCTGTCGTAAGTTTTGCATGCGAGAGCGTGGCAAACTTTTGCTCTGATTTTCTTGTTTGTAACTTTATTACCTCCGACTTATGGATGTTCGATGTCAAAGCAGGTCGATTCGGTTCTTCGATTTGTTCTTTTTCGAGACGCATGACACGGGGATAAACTTGGAGTCTTAAAGGATTCGAGTTTAAAGTATTTACAGAAATGCTTCAAGGTTTTTTTGGCTATTAATAGAATGCCTAAAATATTTCGGAAATAGTCTTAATCAATAGCTAAACTATTTAAGAATATTCCCTCAAAATTTTAAGTCTATATCTGCAGAATTTACGAAGTTATAGCTCATTCGGTTCATAAAAGTATATAGTATTCTTATTCTTATGCAAGTTAAACCGATTTGTCTTCGTTTTATAGACAATTAAATTCTCTAGAATATGACGTGAACTGTTTTTTGAAATTATGAGCTTATACATATTATTTTTGTACCTTTATGTTGAATATGTATGCAAAATATGCAAGAAATTCGTTGTGAGCATCCGTAGAACGTGGAGGCTGAGGATACAATGATATAAGAATGTGCAACTATGCTTAATCTATGCGTCTAACTACTGGTTAGGTTATGCAATATCTAGTTCTAATACAAGGTGTTACAAGTATAATATTTTAGCATAATATAAATATATACATACACTTTCAGCTGAAAAACTTAATCCGTTATTTCTAATGAAATTTAAAAATAAAAGCAAATATTACTAGTCCTAACCTAACTTCACCTAACCTAAACTAACCTAACCTAACCTAACCTAACATAACCTAACCTAACCTAACCTAACCTAACCTAACATAACCTAACCTAACATAACCTAACCTCAATTAACCTAACCTAACATAACCTGACCTAACCTATCCTAACTTAACCTAACCTCAACTAACCTAACCTAACCTAACCTATCTTAACCAACCTAACCTAACCTAACCTAACCCAACCTATCCTCAACCTAACCTAACAAAACCTAACCTAACCTAACCTAATCTTACCTGCAAGTGAATATCAATATTACAGGATTCCTGCTGAAAACGATTTACTCCTCTAACCTTCTAAAACTTGCAAAATATAAGGATATCAGCCTGAGAAATTTCGTATACATATTTAATCAAACCGTTACCATCAAATTTGGCGCAATGATAAATACTTGCGTTGGCATTCACCACCGCAACAGGAGCAGTAGGAGCAGCAGGAGCAGCAGTGACGCCCAATGCATTCACCGCAATTTTCACATATCTCATTAGTTAATAACAACGCGCTAATTTCATCACACACAGCTCGCGTGGCCCTACGATAGGAACAGAATTAAATTAGCGTGCCACGCTGACGGGGATACCATCGCTCCCTTGGCTGTTTCATTCGTCTCTGAACTGCAGCCGAATGATGCTATCATTTATTCAGCGGCCTAGCTCGGCAGGCATCTATAATTTAATCGGCCACGATGATGTTTGCAGATGATGTATGATACATCCCGAGCAAAGTTCGCCGTGGCGATTCATCGGGATTTCGTAGCATAATTTCGGGGCCCGCCGTAAGCAATAAATTCACACCGTTGTGAAATACATAAGTAGATTGTTGATATTCATCGGAATGCGAAGATTGAAATCGTATTCGGTGTGAATTTTTTTTCCTGTGCTGATGAACGGTGTTGAAATTGTCGTTCGAAAACGAACGTAATTCTAATGAACGAATTTGTTGTGAGATTCAAGATGATTACCACTTGATTGATAAGGCGCAATCTATGGTAATTAAATGACGTCTTTTTGGAATTTAGAAATTGGAAGGTGGAATTTCCTGACAAGTGTGAACTACAATTTTCATGAATAAATTGGAGAACTCTTCGTATTCAATATATTTTTAGTAGCGTTAACGAAAGGTTAGATTAAAACTTTCAGAAAAGAACAAATTGGTTGGTGATCGAACTGCGAACCTTCCGGATAAAATGTCCTCTATCTACTGAACCAATGTTATTTGGAAGATCTTTCTAGTATAATTAGTTCTGGTGTTAAACTAAGCGTTAACCAAATTGCATTGACATCCATAAGGTCAAGTCCGGGTGCGCTCATTGACAACTTTTCCATAATTTTGTTTAAAATATTAAAATTCCATGAAAATGTGTATGAATCCATAATAATTGGGATTTAGAAATTGGAAGGATTTCTTGTCAACTGTGAGCTACAGTTTCCTTGAATAAATTTGAGAACAATTCTTACTCATTTGCAAAACCAGCATACTTATGTTTTATTGACGCGGAGCTAGCAGCAGAGTCACCAATCTAATCAAAGACATCAATACTAACAACACCACAACCATACGAACTAAAACTACAAGATCTGAAAAACTTAATGTAAACGACGGAATAAGACAAGGGGACAGTATGAGTCCCATACTTTTCAACATTATAATGGATAACATAATAACAAAGGTAAAAACTCTAAAAATAGGATATAAAATGGGTGGTATAATTCATAATATTATATGCTACGCTGATGACGCATTAATAATAGCCGACAACGAAGACGACCTACAACGAATCCTCCACAAGAATCCGAAGACTGAACCTTAAAGAAACAGGCATTTGCCTAAACAAAAGAAGAAGAAGAATTCTTACTCAATATATTTGAGTCACCATAGCAGTCGTTGCTCGGTAAAATCAAACAAAAAAAACAAATTAATTTCTAGTGTTAAACTAACAAGGAAGTCCATTGTCTAATGACTTTTGGAAAACTAAAAATAGTGACAGTTACTATATTTTTGAAAAAAATTATGGTGAAAAAAAAAAGAAACAATGCCTGATAGTTTCAGAGAAAATAGTTGTAAATATTTAATTCTAGCGCCAATTTTCGCAATTTCCTAAATGACATGTCCGATTTCGGTTGGTGCTACGGTTGCTTGGTGTAGTAGCTACCTCATTCGCGTTTTTTTGTTTCATGTATTTTTTAACTTGGGAGGTTTAACATCGAGTATTTTGAACTTTGACGTCTCTTTTGACTAAAAATTGTATCGCGAGAACTAATGGAACTTAGCTTAAAAAGATCCAGTTAAGTTTGGTCCCGGGCAATCAACGGGAAATAAATTAATGTTTACAAAAACCGTGACAACCGCGAACACAATAACTACGATACCCTTTAAACGTTATCGCAGCGTTTATAATTATAAAGTACAGAAATATATTTAAAAATCTCGTTTTTGGGGATTGAACCGCAAAACTTACGGGCGCTTGTTTTTACTAAATCAATGCGGTTTGATTTTCAAAAATCTTTTTAAGGTCGATTTTTGATACATACAACGACGACGCCGATGCCTCAGTTCCTAGGTTTAAACGAAACGTCTGCCACATTATATTGAAAACCGTGAGGTGAAGTCCGTGCCCTCTCCATGAAAAAACCTAAGATTTTTTTCTTAAATCTTAAAATTCCGTGAAGTAGAATATGCCGGTTTTTATTAGACCAATGCGAGTGATATTTCAAAAATCTTTTCATGGACGATCTTTGAGAGATACTGTCTAAATACATCGATATCAATGAGGTCAAGTTCGTATCCTCTCCTTACAAACGCCTCCATAAGTTTGCTTAAAATATTAAAATTCCACGAAAAAGAGTACGAATCCATGTATAACAAATACGCTAAATATTTCAGTAGTTACTGATATAAATATATTCAAAATTTTCTACACTGAAGAATCTCTTTCTTTTTCAATGCACAAGTATCTGTATCCGCAGAAATACGCCAAGTTGTAGAAAGCTTTTCGAAAGACAAACTTTCGCATTTCGCCCTCATCTGCCCGAAAACGCAGCCGCTTTCTCAATCCCTGGCATGCTGATGGCGAGAGAGAGTGTTAATAATTTAACACGCAATAAAGACGTTTTCGAGGTTTTCCTTGCGTTCCATCGTTCTCGGGCCGCGTGATGCGAAGGAGCACAACGGAAAGCAATCGCAAGAAACGGAAAGCAATGCGGGTGGTTTCGAAGAATTGCGTCGAAGATTGAGCGCGCGCACATCGATGGGGAGTTCATTTATGCATTAAAACGAATGTGTTATGAGGCCGAGTGGGTACTCTACGACCGACTTTCTTTTGCTGGCGTGGTCTTAACGCATTCATTTTTGATTAATTGACAGTAGAAGTTTATCTTCTGCATTTTACAATATTAACGATCTTACGTTAAGTTTAACGATACCTTTTTAATGCTTAACAAACTGAAAATCTTTAATTTTCAAGATTCAATTGACAATATTCAATCTTCTATTATTAAAAAATATTATAAATTAAGTTAAATGTTTCTGCCACGGTAGATTTTTTTCCAATGATGGGCAAAGGATTTAAGACGCACCCAGAAGAGAGGGGCGAGGACAAAAGTCCTAAAATGTAACGTTATGAGCACATTTTATTTAAAAAATATCAAGCAAGCATAGCAAGCATAGAAGGTGGTGGGTCCTTTCCACTCCTCACTATGTGGCGGCAATACTTTTTTATATATTTCTTTTCCTTTTTTATTTTATTTTATTTTTCCTTTTTTTTTCTAAGTTTGGATGTAAAAATGTATCGATACTTTTCTTCGATACTTGAGTATCGAAAGTATCGAAGTTTCAAAAGTATCGATAACAAAAAGTATCGATACTTCGTGAAAAGTTGACATCCCTAGTTGATACCACGAAGTATGACTTGTGATTAACTTTAACTTCCCATACCATACATCCCAACTGCGTACACCCACTTTTCTGGTCTACCCTCGGCCAATTCGGGCACCTCTCGCCTACCACTCACTCTCTCTCATGACCTATAAGGCGTGTCACGAAACGCTACCCATAGGCACAGATTTTCCCAAACATCTGCGACGCACATTTCAACACTCCCAAACCTAACCTACCCGATTAGGGGGAGGTTATTAAAGATAAGATGGTACCATCGGATCGGCTACGCTTTACAAAACCACCCAAATCGTTAAATGTGCAAGTCATAAAATATCTTTCAAGTGCAGTCTTGCTGCCCAAAAATCTGCCTTTTCTCTCTAATATCCATTCAGTCTATTAACCTTCATAAAAGCTTGGAAAATATACAACGACAGTGCACAGCGGTTGCCAACATAGACCATCCAGAAAGCGACACACTGATTGGCCATCAAAGAGAACCACTAAGTAGTTTGATAGTTGGTCATCACTCTCACAGGAAAAGCGCCAGGAAACTACAAGTGAACCCGCTTAACTTAAGTAAAACAAGGATATTTTTAAATTTAAACTTTGAGATATTGTGAAATTTGTGGCTGATTAAAAACTTAGAAATTTCTAAACTCTTTCGACCCAAAAAGTTGCTGACCATTGATATAGGTTGACATACATGTTTAACCAACTTTTTTTTCCATATTGTCAAGTAAATATTTTAAATCATCTCGAAAAAAGGGTGAAGAATTGCACAACAAACATATTTGACAAACACTCTTCGCTGCTTCTAACCATGCAAACAACAATCCGTCAGCGAAATTTATCGCGCACACCCAGCACTATCCTCTAGCTAAGCAAGCATTGAGATGATGTCCCGCATGTCTAAAATCTGGATCGATCTCAGAACAAACATGTCTCGCGTTTGATAGTAGCAAGGCTTAAATTTTCGTCTTAGAAATGCACTGTCAAGATGATTAAATTATCCTTCCTAGATGCGCATATAGATGATATAAATTTCTTTTCAATAAAACTTCAAGTGTCGTTGATAAATCTTTATAAATTGACGGAATTCAGATTGTTATAATGCGCCGATTCGAGAACTTCCCCCTCTCAACTTTCCGAAATTTCCAACTTTGGCCGCAAGATGACGCCAATAAACTAAACTAAGTAGCGCCATCTAGCCACTGAAGCATTACCTACGTTAATTAGATTGAAACAGGATTCAGTTCAAGTAATGGTTGTTCCTCAAGTTTTACGTAAGTAAGGTTTGCTTTCGTTGGGCTAAGCTGGTTCGGAGAACTATTGAATGATTCCTGCTGGCTGCATTTTGTGGGTTTGAGCTTGAAGGTTAACGAAGACCCCGACGCCGCCCGTTGGCGATAACGCGCCGCTGCTGATTGATCATTTCCGATGTTTGCGTTATCATCGGTGAAGGTAGCCGAGGCTCTTCGACGAACTGCTGCCGGCTGTTCGTCGATGGGCATCCGCCGTTTTCGCGCAGTGCGTCCTGCCACAGAATCGACGCTGTAGGATTATGCAATTACGCGGCGCACTGCAGCGTCGCTGGGCTGGAGTGTAGATCTAACTTCAGCTAGGAGGTTGGTGGAGGTGCCGGGGTTGGGAAGCTCATTTAATGAGGATGCACGCCCGACATTTGCGAGGAAAAGGTCGGGCATATTACGATGCACCTGCGTTTCAAGGTCCACTTGCAAGTCGTTTGGTAATAAACAGATGTTGATTGAGTAATCGGTGGCTTAGGGGGCGGCAGTGGCGGTGGCGGCTGCGTGCCGCGAGGAACATAAACGGGCTGGGAAATTGTTGATCGGCAGCCGGAATGCGGGCGACCGCGGGCAATCAAACAAGTGGGAAATTGCATTTACAGCGACCTACAAATCGCAGTTGTAGCAGCCTGCGAGGGCGGCAATGCTTCTCGACTCCTGTTGCTGCTGTCGTCCGCGGAAACTCGACGAGTGTATTTTCTATATTTAACCCATTTTCTGCCACTGCCGCCACCACTACAGCCGACGCCTTCACCACCGGCCTCCTTCGCTACTGTCATTTCCTATTACAAAGTTGTGCAAGCAGTTTTTATTTAATTCGATTTTTTTAACGGCGGAGCAGCGGGGATGCAGAAATAGAGGGCATATTCTTTATGTCGAAATGAAAAGTTATTCAGGAAGGCAGAAAATTGTGCAGCCAAACAACTTGAGAAGTTCGGAAACTTAAAAAGAAACTTACTTGAACAAGTCAAAAACTTATATTTAATTAAGATTTAAACAAAGTCATAATTTAAATATATTACTACATTTTTAAAATTTCTATCTAACATTCATTGAAACCATGAATTACATAGAAAATTGTACACTATATTTTTTTTAAATTAAATAATAATTTAATAATTAAATAATCTCGAATACACTATACTTCGCATATGTCAAAATTGTATGCGAAAAGTGCAAATTAAATTCAAAACTGTTTAAAACATGCAATTTTAAGCTTTTCTTAAAAATAATCCACGTCTTACTCAAGCAAATTTTATAAACTATGCAAAATCTTTTTGATATTTCATTTTCGTTTAAAATTAAAAGTGTTAAAGTGTACACTGTTCAATTAGGAATAAATCGATGGCTTCATTTTTAACATAAATATTAATTTTCCATCGTGAAAAAAAATGCTATGCTTTTAAATTGTGCATTAAATTTTCAAAAATTCAAAGCACCTAAGAAAAAAAACTTGTAAAAATCATGCTTTTTTTGCCCACCTGCGCAGCATAGTTGGTAAGGCTTCGGTCTACCACGCAGTCGGACGGGTTCGAGTCCCCGGAGTGGGCACCCATTATTCACAATTATAACTCTCAAAATGAAATTCACATTAATTGACAAGTATACAAAACCTCACAATAAAAACCACTCTTCAACCCACAACATTCAAAAGGATAAAACCACTGGCATATCAACTAAACACTCACACACAACAAGAATCCGTATATAAAACAATTCAAGACAAGGATCAGCAACAACAACAACATCACATTACAAGTACAATAATAACATGTAATATAAAAACACATAAAAATAATAAATCAAGACTGATGGACCAGTATGGTCGTTAGCCAGGTCTCTGGACCAAAAACAATATTATTACTATTCATGCTTTTTTGATCTGGTAAATAAAGTTCTGTACTATGCTTCACATACATTTGTAAGATAAAATTTTAGTTCATATATTTTAATGTATACAAAAAGCAACCAGGTGAAAGGTTTTGATAACGTTAAAATTGACATTTTACTATTTTATAAATAATAAAAGCGGCGGTTTGCCGCGTTGTAGAGCTTGGTGCTCGTTAGATCACTGCGTTAAGCAACGTCGGACGTAGCGTTGGATGGGTGACCACTTGGTCTCCCCACTCAACAAGCGGCTGCGACGCCGTCCGCGAACTCCTGATTTCGCGGTAAAAACGCGAACGAAGGTTGGGTTCGCTTGCAACGGTCCCCGGAAAAACCCCATATGCACAAAAAGTTCAGAGCAAGTACCATCAGTAGCGAGACCGGATTGGGCTGGGTCAAAGTTACTATTCCCTTACACCACTATGTAGTAGAAAAAGGTTGTTGAATAAATAAAATAAATAAATAAATAATAAAGTAATGTTAAAAGCATAAAGATTCTATAAAAGAGAATACCACAATATTATAGGTGTAAAAATCATTAAATTCTATAATTGATCATAAATTCTACAACATTTAAAACTCAGCCAGCTTTTCCATTCTAGAAAAAAACTATAAAATCATAAGAAAATTCAATATAATACTAAATAAAATGTATGAAAAAGAATAAATCGGCGGGTTTACCTGAAGCTGTAAAAACGCTATAAGGTTGGAAATTGAATAAGAGCGTTGCGTAAAAATATGCGAAATATTTACAGAAGCAAGTAAAATCCGAGCGGCGCGACATGCATGACTTCATCCATCATCGCAATTGAGCGCCCCGCAACGCCCCAGACAATGGATAACTACACGGAGCCATCGGAGAGCACGAACGTCAACAAAACAACAGCGATCTTTTCGATTGGCCCGGACTGGTTTCACGAATGGTGAGTACCAGCCAATTTTCAACGATGTATAGCCCTTTTTTTCGTCGATGGCCTCGCTAACTCGAAACCGCGTCAAGCGGGCGTGAAATATCCCGCCCGAAACCACGTGTAAAGTTCACTAATCGACAATGACATCTTCCTGAAGAGGAAAATGTGATATGCGGTCATCTAATATCATGGAAAATGTGTGCAATTTTTTTGGATATTTGAATGTATTGGGATAAATACGGGTTTGAAAATAGGGTTTTTAAAAATTTGAGTTTTAAACCCGGGTTTTTGAGGAACCGAGTTTGAAACCCGAGTTTTTGAGGAACCTAGTTTGAATAAACCTAGTAAGGGTTTTTTACCCATTAAAATCTTAAAGATGGATAATTTTTATAAAACCGGGTTTCAAAGAACAAACTCGAATTTAAATACTTTTGGGCTTTTGAAAAACCGAATTTGAAAAGCGTTGAAATGCGAATTTGAAAAAGCGAGTTCACCCTTGTTTAGCAAATTTTTCTTCTATTAAAATGGTAAAGTCAGATGTGTTATGAAAATGATGAATATTGAGATACCTGAGTTTCCAACCCGAGTTGGAAACTCGAAAACCGGCTCCCAAAAAAAGTTTGATACCCGTGCTCTGCCTAACCGGATTTTTAAATGTTCTATTTATAATAACAAGTTTGAAATCAGCCTTAAAAAAGGGTTTGAAACATGGTTTTTTAAAAAACCGAGAAACACAGAATAAAACCAAAGAGTTTTAAATTCGAACTTTAGTGCGTAAAAGATGCCGTTATAAAAAAATAATATTTAAAAACCAAATTTTAAAAATTTGAAAAAAACGAATTTGAAACTCGGGTTTTAAAAATCAACTTTGAATCCCAAGAATCTGTTACCTAAATGCCAAAAATAACTCGTCATTAATTTTTAAAATATTAAATACCCGAGTTTGAAACCCGAGTTTAAAACCCGGATTTTAAACTCGATTACATAATTTCGAAAATCTTAAAAAAAAAACATTGACGAATCCAGTAAAGCCTAATCTTTCCATGAAAAAAGTCGCATTTTTCGACTCATATTTGTTTCATCTGAAACCCTAATAATACCTCTGAAATACGAGTACCGTTGAAAATCCTAGTGAAAAGATGGAAAAGTCGCGCATGCATAAAATGACACATGCTAGCTGCCACCATATTTGCAATTCGTTTGTGCGCATTCCATCGATGCGATGAAGAAGAGATGTGATTCGTAGTCTGCAACATCGCCGATGATGTTTCGCCGATGGTTTTGCAGAAATAAACACGCGCTCCTGCGACGCCGTGTACAAACATCTTGTTACGGGGGTGGCGTGGATACCGCTTTCTTTCCCTCCAGGTTGTTAGTTCCTCGAGCGGAAAATACGCTTTTCCAGCGGCGTTGAGGACATCGCATTTTTGCGCTCTTCGCCTCCCTCTCCCAGTCAGGTTGGCGGTTTTGAACGAGTTGGCTGGCTTTACTACACCAGCCGGATTTTCGCCATCATCCATCTTCTTCATTTCGGCCATTGATGCTGAAAGGAATCAATACTTTTTAAGTGTTGTTGGCGATGTGTTTGGCGCGTTTGTTTCACACCCTGATTGTTTATATTGAATGAATGTGAGAGGGTTGAATGCTAGTGGGATTTGGGAAAAGAGTTCATATATCTAGTGATTGACATTATATTTGCTAGAAAACTGTATAAAGGGAAATAAATCCACTAGTAAACATATGATTTTATTGGTTTCGCTAGGTGAAACTAGGGGTTGATACAATTTGGTTATTTTAGGTTAGATTAGGATATACTAAAATTTATAATTATAATAATTTAAAGATTTTTAATGTCGGATATAAAATTTTGAAAATTTCAAAAACACGTTGGACAAAAATTACTCGTCCGGGTATACTAATGAGGATAAAATAAAATTATTACTCTCGCCAGACATACGAAAAGATTCTCTCTCTAATAGAATAACTATGATGTTAGTAGCTAATACGCATAAGGCACTGCAGCTCATCAAAGTTAACTAATTTTTGAAATTTTCAAAAACACGTTGCGGAAATACTGCTTTTCCGGATAAACTAATATGGGCAAATTAAAATCATGAATTAATTTAGATAAAAGAAGAGTTTCTCTTTCTAACGGAATTATTATTATGTTTGTAGATTTTACTGATAGGGCGCTAAAGCTCATCAAAGTTAACCAATTTTTGAAATTTTCATAAACACGTTGCAGAAAAACTCCTTTTCCTGGTAAACTAATATGGGCAAATTAAAATCATGAATTAATTTAGATAAAAGAAGAGTTTCTCTTTCTAAGGGAATCATTATTATGTTAGCAGATTTTACTGATAGGGCGATACAGCTCATCAAAGTTAACCAATTTTTGAAATGTTTAAAAACACGTTGCAGAAAAACTGCTTTTCCGGAAAAACTAAGATGGGCAAATTAAAATCATGAATTAATTTAGATAAAAGAAGAGTTTCTCTTTCTAAGGGAATCATTATTATGTTAGTAGATTTTACTGATAGGGCGATACAGCTCATCAAAGTTAACCAATTTTTGAAATGTTTAAAAACACGTTGCAGAAAAACTGCTTTTCCGGAAAAACTAAGATGGGCAAATTAAAATCATGAATTAATTTAGATAAAAGAAGAATTTCTCTTTCTAACGAAATTATTATTATGTTTGTAGATTTTACTGATAGGGCGCTACATCTCATCAAAGTTTACCAATTTATGAAATTTTCGAAAATACATGGCACAAAAACTGCTTTTCGGGATAAACTAATAGAGATAAAATAAAATTCTTAATATAGTCAGACAGAAACTTTTCGTCTCAAGGCATCTGACATTTCGCATCGTCGCATCTGGCACCATTGCATCCAATAATGCCGCGAGACGAAACGCATACAATCAACTAAAATTGTAAATCACATTTCCTACATTTATTTCATCTTAAACATATTATTATTATAGCTATATTACATATGTTATAAACTGAGTTAATTGTATTTGTATAAGTAAAAACAACCAATTTATCTCGGATCATTTAAAATGTTACAATTCATCTTTAAATGTTGCTATTTCTGAGAAATCCATTCATGTTAAATAAGTACTAGATAAGTTAATCCTAGACTGAGATTACCTGATAAAATAAAGTAAAATAGTTTAGTCTAGTCTCACAATGATCAGAAAATGGAATACTAATAATAAATAGTCAACACCTTAATCTTATCTGGTAATCTAGGTTAAGTTCGATTTAAACATCATTTCAAAAATGTAGAATTTGATTAGATATTCAAGGGATAACATCTTTTAACTCGTGTTTCAATCTCGGTTTTTTAAGCCCAGATTTATAAATATTGAGAATAATAATTTGATTTTTACTCTATTCTCGAGTTTCAAACGCGGGTTTAAACTCTGATATTTCAAATTCTCCCCTAGTTGCTTTTTACAATATTCCGTGTATTTTTTTCATTTCATGTGTTAAAGAAAATCTTAAACACGAGTTTCAAAGTCGATTTTTTTAAACTAGGGTTTTTAAACCCCTTTTTTATGTGAAAAAAACGAAAATATGGATTATAATAATTAGCGTAATCATGTACTTGATAAATTTGATTATGTATCACTATGTATTAAAATTGTTATAAATTGTACTAAAAAAACTGGGTTTAAAACTCGAGTTTGAAACCCTGGTTTTCTATCTTTTCTCTCAGTTTTACGATATTCCTGCATTTTTTTGAAAGGACAAAGTTTTGAGTTTGGGTATTTAAACACGGATTTGAAACCCGGTGTTTTTTAAACTCGTGTTTCACGATAGTTAATATTCCTTCATTTTCAAATATAGAACGAAATCTAAAATTCGGGTTTAAAGTTGAGTTGCAATCTCGGTTTTCTAAAACTTGAATTTTCAACCCCATTTTTTTAATAATATAACTTTTATTAACAATCAAAATTTGAGGTTCAAGTTAGACCGGATAGTGATCGGTTCTAACTCATTCCGAACTATGCATAAAAATTTTTCATTTTACTAAAAACTCGGTTTTTAACCCGGGATCAAACCCGAGTTTGAAACCCGGATTTTCTATCTTTTCTTAAGGTTTTTTTTTTGTTGTGGTAATATTCCTTCCTATTGAAAGGACAAAATTTGGGTTTTCAAACATGGTTTTTGAGACTCGTTTTTTATTCTAGTTTTGTTATTAGAAAGTTAACTACAATGCTAATGAAACAAATCGAGTAAATAATTAAATAGTTATATTCAGACACGTTAGAAGCAAACACTATTTCTAAAGCTAATTAACTTGACTATAATTTATTTATCTATTTAACGATGCATTGAGTAATTTGCTCAATTTTGTCACAGTCGATTTTGATTGAAAGATCAACACTATTCATAGCACGTGCCTAATTGAATTTCAATAATTAATCAACGCGGTACGAGCGACCTTGCTGCATGGAAAAACAAATGTGCATAACAATTTCGACACGAAACGCAATCTCAAAGGCGTTAATCGATTATCTCGCATTACATATTTCACAATTCGGTAAGTCTAATCAGCGCTCACTCAACAACAGTATCGATCATGAGTCGATCGAGGTGCTGATAATTTTTCTCGAGTTTCTGCCTGGGCTCACAACCTGCAAGCAGGAGCATAGAGCAGGCACATTACATAAAGGCTTATCTTTGTTGGGTGCCCGGGCGTTATCACTTTTTCTCACGTATCTGACGATCGCAATTTAATGACCATTTAAAATGTAAATTGTCAGGCGTTTGATGGGCGCTGGTGGCATACGCTTATTTTGCCTCTACATCAGGGTGTGAGAGCCCTACCTCATCCCGAAAAAAAAATCGGAGCCTTCAAAAAAGCCAAAAATGTGCCCGAAAAAAACGCATTTCCATGCGTCATGGCTATGATGATAACTCGCGATAGCGCGTGTATAGTGCGCAATTTGCAATTTCATCAGCGTTGAAGGACGAAGTCATCATCATCATTTTCGACTGGGTCGAGAGAATGTGTCACGTTTAAAAATATGCGAGCTTTGTTGTGTCTTTGCTCGCATTGTAGAGGTCCTGTATTTGATGAAAACCATCATTGCAATTAGTAAAATTGCGCGCGGAATCGAAGAAAGCGACGAGGATGTTGAGAATGAAATTGCGAAAATCGCGGCGTGTAATTGTGCGTATCGTGCGACTTTGATGTGCTCGTTATGCCGTTGTTTAACTTACACTCTTATTTTACGTCCGTGCGTCTGATGCGTCTGATGCTGATGCTGATTGTGGGCCAGCGTAATTGTAATCTTTTATCGTCCAATTCTATGTTTCAACAAGTTTCTTCAATCTTAATTTACAAGACTTAATTTGCGATGTTGAAATGTTTGTCATTTCTCAATGTTTGTAACTCTATTAAATGCAACAACCTAGAACTTTAAACTGTAAAATAATTAAAAAATAATAAATTAATATACAAATATTGATTTTACCTTCTTAAGCCTACTTATAATGAACGTGATTTAACAATAAACAAATTTAGCATTTTTGAAATCATATTCACATAGAACTTCAGGAGAAAACCTGGTCGAAAAATACTTTTCTTGATTTTTTTTTCTGAAGTCCTATAATGCAAAACGCTTTGAACTTTTGTTGGCACGTTAAGGCATAATTCATAAACATTTTTTCTTTCATATTAGACAATCGATTTTTAAGTTATAAATTGATTGATTACTATATGTCATTGATACCGCCTTGTTTTTTGAGTTGATCAGCTGCGTACAGTCTAGCATCGTTAATTTTGATAAGAAGTGAAGTATCGAAACGTTTTTGTAAAGTTTATAAAATTTGCTAGAATATGACACCGACTATTTTCGAGAATAAGTTAAAATTGCATATTTCTATATAGTTTCAAGGCAAAGTTTATTTTTCGCATACAAATGCGACTTAAAAATACGAAAATAATATGTATGTATAAATTTATTTAAAAAACGATTAACGTCATATTCGGGAAAAATTAATTATCTATAAGACGAGCTATAATACAGAAAAAATCGCTTCAGTAGAATTTTCTCAATCGTATAAGAAAACTCGAAAAATGTCGTGAAAAATTGCGTTGAAAATTATGAGATATATAATATGGCTTTATGGACTAAAACTTCTTAAATAAGGTTGAAATCGACTTGAAATTTTCAGGAAATATTCTTCAATAATTTAGCTTGACTAATTGTAAACCTATTTCAAAAATTCGAATTTTTAACCTGGTCAATTTGGACTATTATAATACATAGACGAAAAATGAATATTCTAAAAAATCTAAACAATGAACGTAAAAAAAAAACGTGTTTAAAACTCGAATACAGATTTTTTGATATGTAGAGCACAGAATACTGATAGTGGTAGTCAATCAAATGTATCAATAACATGAAAAAGCCAATTATTATACCCGATATTTTCACGTGTTATTTTTTCCTGCTTCTATTTTTCTCTTGGGTTAAACGTTCAGGTTTTCAGAGATTAAAAATAATAATCCCGTTGAATAGTACTCGTTGCAACTCATAAATAAATATGCAGACGAGTGCAATGGCTAAACTGTGTTAAGCTGCGGCATGTTAAGCATTGTTTAAATTTAAACGCCCGGCTAAACTTTTGCTGATTTTTACGTCGTCTATTAATTTGTTAAAAGCAGGGCGAAATCCCCTGCGAAATTCCATGTGAGTTAACAAACTTCATAAGTGTTTAATGTACATATATGTAAAAACGGTGTGGTATGATTTGCATTTTAACCCAACCATGAAGATGTTATTAATATGTTCCGCCAAAAAATAGGAAAGTATATGTAACATAAAAAGATGGACGAAATGTGGGTTTTGGGCATGTTGATTATTTAGAAAGTTTTTTTTTTTAATTATTCAGCTGCGTACACTCTAGTGCCCTTAATTTTGATCAAAAATGAAAAACCAAAAAGTTGTTGCAATGTTCATGAAATTTCCATAAATATGACGTCGAGAATTTTCAATAAAAATGTTAAATTGCATAATTTTACACAGTTTTAATGTAAATATGTATTTTTTGCATAGAAATTTAACTTAAAGTACGAAATATATATGTAATTATTTAATTGTGAAAAAAAAATTGATGTCATATACTGGAGAATTTAATTCTGTATAATATAAGTGTTTCCCCAATAAAATCGGCTTAGTAGAATTTTCTTAATCGTGTGCGCAAATTCCGAAAACTATGTTGCGAATGGCGTTTATGAGCTATAACTTCGTTGATTCTGCAGTTATCAATCTGAAATTTTCAAGAAATATACTTAAATAATTTAGTTATATATTCAGATTATTTTGAAAAAATACTAGCAAAACGTTTACCTTTAAATTTTAAATTAAACTAGAACATATCAAAGGCAAAATTGAGGTAAAACAAGCACCGCTTTCTTTTGGAGAAACATTAATCAGGCCTAAGATAATCTTCCTGAGTATTCCAAACCCTCTTGTGACTTTGAAAAACTGTTGTTTGTATATATGATTACACTACTAATAACACCACTAATCCAGGATAGAGTGAAGTGAAGTATATTTTAGTCATTTATTCAGCTCAGAGAAACCCGTCCGAAAATGACAAATTAACCAAGCAAATTATGCATAACAAATTATCGCATCGATTTTCCCTTCTGCTATCACCACCCTGCACTTCGCCAATAGTCCACATCCTGCGCGGTCAAATTGTTCCGTCCATCCAGGCGGAAATACCACCCGGCAGATAGTGATTAACACGAGAGACGCAAATCGGCGTGATTATACGATTAGAAACATGCCGCGGGCCGGCTCACATCGTCGCGTAATTGAATAATGACTCCAATCAACACCCGACCATCCTGCAGTCCTGCATATGCTGAAATTGCACACACCTTGACGCATTTCGCCGGCGATTCGTAATTGTGGGGAATTTCGCCAGGCGACGATTATTAACGAAATATGCTTATCACAACCTGTCGATTCATAAGCGGCGCATCTTCGCTCGAAGGCTGTGATAACAGGGCGAAAACAGCGCGCGTTCTCTATCAGCTAGTGCTTGTTCAATCATTGACAATTGTTGAGTACTGGTATTACGGTTTGATTACGATAAAGCAGAGTAATTTTAATGATAATTCAATTCGATATTGCGATGTGTTTTCTGTCTGGAATGTTTATCGTTATCACTTTATTGAAATGATTCGAGACAAAAATAAATCCGTGTCAATTAGAGATGTACTTGATAATTTTCGTTCAACCTGATAAAATGTTATCTTTATCACAATGATTCATGATTATTGGACTTATGGATAAATTTTGAAGAATTGGATTATGTTTCATATTTGGTTAGGTTGTGGAATATTGAGTGAGATGTTTCATAGTTTACTGATTTCGCATTTTGCACATTTTGATATTTAATACATTTGTACTTGTTTCATCAACGTCATCAACAATTTCAATTATAACGAAATCTACTATTGTCGCCATCTATACCAAATTTTCAAAAATAAGCAAATAACCAAATAATTCCGATATCAATTTCATCAATAAATTATGATGCAACTGATATATCATTCATACACTTATGTTTCTTGGTGTGGATGTTACACTTGCATGATTTATTTCAAATAACCGAAATTTTAACATACAAGCAATGCGCTTAACTGACAAATAAATTATATTTTGTCGACATCGAAGTGTGTTTGGGCGTGTGAGCCCAAAACTCGTATTTTTACTGCGCTCAGAGCGTCGAAGATCGATACAATTCCATTCTATTTGTAAAATTTAGTCTAGGTTTAAAATTTTTTTGTATTTCTTGACTCAGCATGTTGTAAACTCTCGGTCGTTGGGGACAATAAAACATGTGCGAACCAAACCCAGTAATTGAGAGTGGTAGGCCGCTACGGGGTAGTGGGAGCAGGTAATATCCCCGAAAGTAACTTAAGTCATAAATCCCATAATCACACATCGTAAACAAACATTTCGGAGTTTGAAGTGTGCAATAAAGGGGACTGAATGTTTCCAGAAACTGACCGCGGTATTAAATGAGAGAGACTGTCCGTCGCTCTTACTTTCACAACCAGCCGGCAATGGACAGTTCGTCCCTTCGTCCGAGCTGAGCTTGTCGCGTTAGCGCGTCCCTAGCGCAGCTGGTAATGCGCGTCGTCGACGCCTTCGGGGTTTCTTTGTCATATCTTATGTATAAAAAGGAGATAGGTATATAGCGACGCGCTAACGTGCCTAGCTCAGCTCGGACGAAGGGACGAACTGTCCAATGCCGGGTGGTTGTGAAAGTGAGAGCCACGGACAGTCCCTCTCATTTAATAGTGCGGTCAGGTAGAAAAACCGGGTTTGCAACACCCAGTGCATAAATTATTTTTTCGGTGTTGTAAACGATTAACTTACCAATAAAGGCGTGGTCAACCGTCCTAGAAAAGTCAAGAGTGGCAATAAAGGTTTCGGGGTTTCGGGGTAGAGTCGCGGTACTGACCGTTGTAGCTTAAGTTAGTTTTTAAGATTTCAAAATAAAGCAGTCTCAAACTAGAATCCGTAACGAACACACCTACTCTACAAACACAATCCTCAACTTCCTTCGGCTAGTATCGCTCTTGGGGCTCACCAGCAGTTCTGAGTTTTCTCTTGCGTCACCTTCCACAGGAAGTGCAAGATTCCCGGGATTGCAAACTTTCACAAAGTGATTTTGTTCAAACAAGAATCGGAAGTGACTTTTGTCCTCTGGATTTTCCTAGTCGTTAGGTCCTATCGCCCTATTACCCCGCTTTAACTGAGCGAATGTGACATGCGCCCTGGTCACGCTTGATGGTGACGGTGAAAGTACAATGTGTTGCCTATAGTTATGGCCACCTGTTGTGTGGTGACGTAACTATATATGCGATAAAATCGATTCCTTTATTGTGGAAGATAATCTTGTAAAGTCAAGAACTTTACAGGTAAACAATTTCGATATTGCTTTCGATTTTTATCGAACCTAAACATATTCATCGATATTTGTAACAAGCTTACTTCTGACTGTATCGTTTGATGTTCTGTAGTAATTAATATAATATTACAATGTATATTAATATTACAATGTAAACTAATTAATAACCAAACATTGAGGTTATAAATATCAAACAATAGTTATGCAACCAGCACAATAGTTTGATTGTTTAGGTAACCGGTAATTGTAAGGGGGTTATAAAAATATGCTGCTTATACTCATACACATCAAATGCACACGAGTATTATTACAGAAAATGCAGAAAATTATGCATTGTTGCGAGGATCAGAACCGCGTTGTTGCGTTCGATAGTGTATTGTCGTTGTCGACGGTTTGGCGGTGGTTGACGGCGGTTAGAGGCGGTTGGGAAGCGGTTGGCGACGTTTAGCGACGGTTGGGAAGAGTTGGGTTGGCGGCGACTATCGATATTTGAAAATGCTTACGAAAACAATGCAGTCCTTACGTGGCGATGGCGGTGTATCATTCGAACGCGGGAGAGTGGGGTCTACTCTTATACAAAATCTCTCCGCCTCTCCGTCACTTCGCCACCGTCGACAAGCGCAAAACCGACAACAATAACTATAACGGTTCTCCACCAACCGCGCCAGCATCTGCTTGTTTTCGATGAAGAAATTCAATAGGCATTTGAGCGGCGCGGCATACCTAGGTACATGCACATATATGTATACAGAGGCCTGCTACTGCTAGCCGCCAACCAGCCACAGTATGGCGGCCACTGCCGCCGCCAACTTCGCCTCGATGGCGACGGGATGAACAGATGACTGACATAACTCGCGCCAGCGAGACGTGAATAAAGAAGATACGAATAGAATGTTCGCTTGCACAATACGAGCCTGGTTTCGGCTGGGTGCAATGGTGGGTTGGCGGCGGGTTGGTGGCGGCGGCAGAACGCAAGACAATGCTGTATAACGCGCACAAGACACACGCTCGAAACAATGCGCTTGAATACCTGCAAATGCCGTTCAACATTGTGGAAAAACTACGGCTTTTCTACATAAAAAAGACATGTTGGGTTATATTGTGCATAACATTCTATTCCTCATGAAAAACCTACAAACTTGTATGTATTATTTATGTAGGGCGAAGGTACGTTGAATTTTTATGAAAGTATGTTTTTTTTTTTGGTCGGGAGTTGCAGGCAGGAGAAGTATATTTCAGAATAGGTAGACATTACTAAATAATGTCAACAAAACATGCACTAAAAAGCAAACAAATAAGTAAACGATTTTTGTGAAACTTTATAAAAATGTCGCTAAGATTATAATTTGGTCTAGAGATAAGCCCCTTAAGTCATAAAGAATTATATACGGGGTGGTTTTAAAATCTAACAATTAGGAGGGAAGCTGTAGGGAATATAGAGGACCCAAGATTTCAAAAATTTTGTAGTCTCAATTTGGGTGGCTATATCTATATGAGCTACAGACCCCATATATTGTGAGAACATACATTAACCAGATACCTGTGGGTATCGTCTCAGTCAAAGCTAGTAGAAAAACTGGATATAAATAGATAGAAAATTATGACGATATAATGAAATTTCGTCAAGGGGTAACCTCTATAAAATTTTCAAAATCTTAAAATCAATCAAATTATAATCAAAGTATTTCGGAAAATTATTTGAGCTATAGAGCCAATATTTTGAGGAACCACGCATTAACTATCTGATATAAAACTCTGTTAGATTCATCCCGATCGGGCCTAGTCAAAAATTGGTCCAAAATTGCACTTTGAAACTGTATATATTTCCAAATAACTCGAGAACGACAAAATCGATCCCCATATATTATGACATTTTCTGAATCAGCGCGATCCACTCTATAAGATAGCATAGTTTGAGAGCTATCAGAGAATAAATACATAGAAAATTATGACAATATATTGAAATTTCGGCAAGGAGTAACCCTTAAAAAAATTTAAAAGTCTTATCTCAAATACAATAAAATCGACACCCAAATATTATGACATATTTGGAATCAGCGTTTATTTTTCTTTCAGAAAAGTGTATTTCCCTTAACAAATTATTGGGGAAGAATTTCATCGTGCTATTAATTAGTGTGTTACCACGGTAGTTATCCGCGTTAGTTTTTTCACCAATCTTGTATATAAGTATGACAATGGTTGTTTTCCAGCATTGCTGGATCCTTTTGTGTTAATATTTTTTTCTGTCCACTTGGGCAGCCTAGTGGTAAAACGTCTACTTACCACGTAGGAGGACAGGGTTCGAGTCCCCGGGGTGGGCATTTCACCGGGTGAAGTATTTATATTAATTCACCCAAAAATCACACACACAGAAACACTCAACACACAGCTCAATAATCTTCAAACATCACATCATATTCTACAAATACAAATAAAAACAACAACACGCAATACCACACCAACATCAACAAGAACAACTCAACAATAACAGCTCACCATGAATTCACCATACAAATACTTCAATAAAATTGTTCAAAAACATATCTAAGTAACGTATCCAACGCGGAAAGACCAAGTCAAGGTCGATAGCCACTACAATACGTTAAATAAATAATAATAATATTTTTTCTGTGCTATCAATTTTTGAACTTTTTGGTTTCTTGGGTTATCGTGCAATAGTCGTGGTCTATTATTAGTAGGACTGGTTCCTTTTGGGTTTCTTGATTGTTGCCTTCGTTGTCGTACATTCTCAAGATAATTTTTATAGTAAATAATCAAATCATTTATTGTATTTATTGTGCCATATTTATCATTTTGTTAAGTTTGTCAAATAGTTGTAGAGAGACGGAAGAAGAAAAGTGGATAAGCTAAGATGATATGCCAATAAAGGTTGATTTATATATAGTAAATCATCAGGTTAAGAGCATATTATCAAATGAAATTATATTCAGAAAAGATTGTTTGTTTTCCTGTCTCTCTCTCTCCCTCTGTCTTTTCATGTTTTCTTCTTCGTTCTCTCTTCCTTTCTTTTATTGTTCTTTCTCTTCCAGGTTTCTTTATATTAACATGTTTAAAAGTTGTATGTATTATACATTCAACTCTCAATAGTAAATGAAACCAGCAATTAAAAATTTAATTATCCACAAGTTATAAGAGCGCTTTGCGAACACATGCCATGCTTTTCAATTTCCTCGGCCAGCAGTCTGCGGCTTTGGCCTGGGTTTCGCTTCTGCATGCATGAATGCAAATCGATTTCGACCAGCAAACACTCGCATATCCATATTCCAGAGCTTTCAAGACAAAGATGAAAAGCCCCCGCGCTCAAAACCCAGAACCCAGTACCGTTCATACCCATTCCAACAGAACACAAAACACATGCTGAGATCGTAGAAAAAAAATAGAGGAGAGACGAGGCGAAATCACCGATCATCCTGTGGTTCAATGAGCATCGTTATGACTCGCCGTGCCATTGCACTTGCAATCTCCAACAAACTAGCTTACGCTCAAAAATCTCCTACAGATTTGCGTCCATCTGACGGCGACGCGACGCCATCGTCGTAAGGGATGAACGACGGCGGTGTTTCGCGTCGTCTTATCGTAACCGGATGTCGTGCAAATTCCGACAAGCCAGAGTCCATGACGGGCGCCTCATCCCGTGAAATCTAGATTTTCATCCAGTCCGGCGGCCGTAATCTAGATTTGTAAAGAAGGATTACGTCCCGAGGACGGGCGCGCGCGCGTTCGGATTTCGGTGTGGCACTTTCAACAAAACTTCAATTTGGACATGATGTGACGTAGTGTGGTGTGGTGTTGGAGTGAAAAGCGTGTGCACGAGCGAACCTCGTTGACAATATCGCCTCAATTTCGTCTCGAATCCATTTCGTCCGCTACCGCCGCCGCCGTCGATGTCCTTTTTATTTTGACAATAACTGCTTTTATTGCGCGGCTGCAGATATCTCCATCGGTGCGTGGTTTCTCAGGGTATCACAAATGGTCCTCACAAGATTCGACGTTTGAATGCAGTGGGCGATGACGTCTGGGATAGTATGACTGGAACTAGAGGACTAGATCAGGATGGACTGATCTTTAGTTTGTTATGTGCCCACTGGGTATCTAGAAATTTAAAAAGTATGGTTATTCATTTTAAGGGTATCTTTATCTTCAGATAAGAGTTGTGATAGGAACAGCTGTAGGAGTAGGTACGGGAATAGCTGCAGGAGTATATCTAGGAGAAGATGTACGCAAAAGAGATGGGTTAGGACTAGGAGTAGGTTTACCAATAGAGTTTGATGGTTGATGGCGCGGTGAACGTACCGGATTCCGATCAGAGGTGTATTTGCCACGGAAGAGAAAGGGGACATGTGCGGTGTGGAGACCCTTTGGCGATAGCGTTGTGAACTAGGTCCACATACAATCCTTAAACGTCCAGAAAATAGAAGAAATCAGACCGACATCTACAAGCTGCCTTTGTAGCGCTTTAGGGAAGGTAAAGATGAGTAGAGAAGTGGATCATGCGGCGTTCGGATAGCAACTGATCTTATTAAGTAAAAATCTAAACCTTGAAGCTGGTGCGTGCCGCCCACACACAACCCTCCTCGTGGTACAACCACTTCCTTTACAATTCTAACATCTAGGTGGTGAGGCTAATCCCACCCTCACCAGCACATTGCCATGCATACGGACACACCCTCTCTCTCTCTCTCCTGGTGTATTCTCTCCGGTACCTCCATGTATGCATCTAGTCGCGCAGATTAAGATGCAAAGCACATGACACCCACGCACATGGATCACCCGAAGAGAGGGTGGCAAATGCTAGAATCACTTGATTAAGACACCAGCGTGGCGAGTCTCGTCCACCACTGCAATCTCTGGGTGTCTTGTGTTTATCGTGTTCATATAAAAATGCTTAATGATCCAGGGATTATCGAAGTGTGATGAATAGGTTCACTTTACAAACTATTTGGAAGAACTTAACTCTAGACTAAATAACTTGGCGACATACATTAAAAAGGTCCAAAATTGCCACGCCGCGGCCGTTCGCAGCACTGTGCGTCCTAGATCGAGGCAATATTTTATCAATTTTTTCATGTTTTGTGTTTGTAAGTCTTCGGATATTGTAAACTTTCGATCCTTGGGTAACAATAAACATCTGCGATTCAAAACCTACCGATTGAAATCAAAACCTACTCTCT
The DNA here is from genome assembly GCA_027575185.1 of Mimaenictus wilsoni. NCBI lineage: Eukaryota > Metazoa > Arthropoda > Insecta > Coleoptera > Staphylinidae > Mimaenictus > Mimaenictus wilsoni. The sequence continues at coordinate 31,336 of JAODAC010004748.1, forward strand.
CCATGCTGGAGAGAGAGAGAGGAAGTGCCACTACGACACTGACAGTTGTCACTTAAGTTAATTTCTAAGATTCCAAATTAACGCTACAATCACTATCCACATTTTCCTCGTTCTTGGGGCCCAACTAGCAATCTTGAATCCTCTTGTTTCACCTTTGACAAAAAGTGAAAGACTCTCATTATTGCAACAAATTCTACAAATGGGTCTACGTTTATTGCTATATTCTTAGACATTTTCCTTAATATCTGCAATTTTAGTTGATATTATTTATATAATTTTCATGTACATTCGTACATTTGACATTTCCATGTCGCAAGCAATATTTAGGCAAAAATATTACACGTTTACTCGCCCCGTCGATTTAGCTCTAGTTCCAGTTTCCAGTATTGACATGCAACATGCGCAACTCCATGCTGCCCCCAACCTCATGTGTTCCGGCGCGGTCAATCGTTCAGACTCACCGACCGGCCGGCCGCCGTTCGGCCAGGCTGCAGGACGAGGGATGGAGGCAGGTGGCAAGCAGGTAGCAGCGGGCAATCTGCACGCGAGATTTCGCCCAGTTCGTTTAGTTCGATCGTGTTTCTTCTAATCACGGCTTTATCGAAGGAACGTGGCCTTCGCGTACACCAACGCTAATAAACTTCGACCAGCTCTCGAACACCACCGTGCCGCCGCCACAGTAGGGGTGGACAAAAAATATATGAAGGAATAACGACATCGACAAACTAGTTCGTAGCTGCATTGCTGAGAACGCAAAGGACGAATCGCGGAACACAGCAGGAAGGCATAAAAACGATGTCGTGGCGAGTTGTTAGCTCTTATATAATACAACTTGAATTAATTGTTTGTCAAGGACTATATAAAGAAATAAAAAAGGGAAATCGAAAGAGTTGAAATTCAAGGCTAATGAAATACATCAATAATAATAGTACGACTTGCAGACTTACATACACTTACATATTTTGTAACTATTTTGTTTGATTCAAATGGTATGAAATATTTTTAACGCTACTCCTACTCCTACTCCTACTCCTACTCCTACTCCTACTCCTACTCCTACTCCTACTCCTACTCCTACTCCTACT
>JAODAC010004759.1:0-32405 GCA_027575185.1 Mimaenictus wilsoni
GGACTCCCTTCTATTCACCGTTTGGGATGTGTCTCAAGGGGGATTCCCCCTTTTTGCTTCCAAGTGGAGCATTCTGAATAAGTTTAAGAACTATTTCCTATACTATTTTCCTATAACGTTCTCCTCAACCTGCATATTTGTAATTAAATTACCCGTTAGAAATAGTGCAATTTGAATTTAGTATATTTCATCAACGTCAGTTGCAATTTGGTCCCACTTCTATTTGCACAGTCACCGTCGTCAATATAACTTTCTATAATTTTTATTGAAAATGTATAAATTTATATTTTCCAATCATTCCAATAATAATTTTAAAATGGATACAAACTTGCACTTGATAATAAATTATACTAATATTCGAATAATGACACGCAGATATAGCTAAAGTATTGTTCTCTGCGTCTCTATATCTATAAAACAATCAGTCATGTCACACAATTATATAGCTACTTGTGAATATGTTTGAATTCTAGGCAACGGAGATTCAAGTTCATTTCGCGTCACGGTTCACGAATTCATCCTTCGACCTTGCTGCGTGCTATTGCTTCAGCTGTCTGCTCTTGCGTACTTCGCATTCATCCGCGAACGCTCGCAGGCATGAGCGTGGAGTGCATGTAATTATTGCTCGCGCTCGATTGATGCAGAACATAAACAAACCGTAAAAACGTCGCCCGATTCAACGGAGCGGAGAGAAAGTTCACTAGCGTGCATGGTTCCAAGTCGCGCAAAATAACTTGTTTCATATATTCAAAACCAGTCGATACACTTAATACACGAGCATCAAGACAATCCTAGTTGCGTTCGTAGATTGTGGCGATTTAGCCAGTTAGAAACATGCTAGCTTAAAGAAAGTAAAAAAAGAAAAGTGATCAGGATTCTTCATATACGTATATTTCTTAAAAAACTTCATGTTGAGATAATCTATATCTTAACAGATGCAGCAATTAATTTATACATGTGGTGAATGTACCAATTGTATTACTTCTTCTTAATAATGAAATCACTAGAAACGTTTTCAAACATGCAGCGTTTATCATCGTTAAAAGGGTAAGTTGACGGTAATTTTACGAATAAATTTATTAGGTTGTCATTAAAAAAAAATAATGTAGTATGAATATGTATGAGGCCTCATACTATGAATGTGATGGAATTTGCTCTCACTTTTTATTTAACTCGTCCAATACATCTAAGAAACGCCGTTCAAGACATGAAATCACAGGATGTTACACTTTCACATGTATTTTACAGCCGGTTTTGACCAAACCTGAAGCAAGGAAAGTTATTATCCTGTACAAATCGAAACAAGTAACTTGTCTACTCATTAATGCGTGCTTCTTCAAAGGAGTGTTCAATTTTCTTCTTTTGGCAAAAAGTATTCACGCGTAAAATCAAGAGTTTTTTCGCTTGAACACGTTCTGATATGCGAACAAATGTTTGTCGAGTATTTCTGGGCAATGAGAAGTTTCTCTAATTAGACGGATTATCGGACCAACAACAGATAAAAATATGTGCAGCATATCTAATATGTACACAAGTACAAATTATCCAACGACGGAACTATGGAAACTGCAATCAATTACCGAATCCAACAGGGTCGGAGCTCAATACCGTAGGTAAATGGCGTACTATGGGATAGCAACGTGAGCAAAAAAAACGAAAAGAGCATCTACAATGAAATGACCAAACGTATAATGATGTATGGTAGTGAAGTCGGGGCATCAACAGAAGTCTGCAAAGGAAACTCAGAGCTGTAGACATGGATTGTTGGCGGCAGGTCCTTCGAGCTAGGATAAAATCAGGAAAATAGAAATAAGAAAGAGATCCATTATATTGCGGGAGCAGACATAGTCGGAGAAGTACAGAACGGACAACTTAAGTGGCACGGGCATGACGAAAGGATGGATGACAAAGCGAAAAGATGACGACCACCCAAGAGCAGGAGGGCGGGAATTGCCAAGGAAATGGAAAGAAGAGGATCAGCAGAAGACTTGAAAAACCGACAAACATGGAAGTTAGAGATCGGTAGACAATGAAAGATAAAGAGAGCAAGACAATGTTCGATGATATAACACTATATAGGTGTTGCGCTTCTCGACACGCATCGTAAAGTATGGTTAATAAATTGCAAAGCGCAACCGAAGCGTGAATTCACTGTTTTTAGATCATTTTATGTAGGTATATATCGCGTTGGTTACCGGTTGCTGATTGCATGATACACGTCGTTATCGCGCCTCAACTTTTGCTTTTCTTGTGTTCAACAACATAATACAATCCTTGTAGCTGGTGGTTTCTCATACGCGCTGTGTGCTTTGGTGGAGCTTCTCCTACCGTCACGTCGCGTAGATTCCCAACGCGCTTCTCCTACATGTGCGCACGTATGCCGGCGTGTGCCAGCGATGATTTGCTGCACACCGCGGCGGCGTGGCCCCGGTGAAAGGTTTCCGAATGAAACGCTGATACCGTTTCCGAAGCAGATCAGTCTTGCCGCCGATGCCCAGCATCTCGCTTTCTTCGCGCAGCGCATTCAGTGAAGCCGGTTTACATTAAAATCGCGTAAAAGTCCCAACGTTTTGCACCTGTTGTTTTATAGAATTTTGGGACCTTTTATTTTCCTTTCGACCTGCCATCAAGACTAGAATACTGGATACCTTACGAGAGAAGGATGCTACTTCAGGTTTGCCATTAGCATTCTTTTTCAAAATCTGAATGCAAACAGTATCAGATAAATAATTTTATATATATTCAAATATTAAGTGGAATAAGTATTAAGTAGTATAAATGAATTGGTGAAATGTACACTTCTTTGCATTTGTTCCACTTTACTATTGACATATAAACCTCGTCCAGTGAGAGCAGATAAAGGTTTTATTGATATAACTTTATTATATGTAGTAATAATTAACGAATTTCCAACTTGACAAGATACCAACACATAAAACGAACGATAATACAGAGTAAGAAGACTAAAAAGCAATTGACATGATTATTGCGACAATAAAACGCATGCATATATTAACATATCGGTATCATTACATATTTGTTATCTGATTGTGGATAAATTAACATTTTCTTCACTAAATATCCATAAGATAAATTTATTAGATAGCTTAACATTTTGACAATTAAAACATTTTACATTTCTTGTCTCTTATTGAGATTTTGTGTTAAATATAAATAAGAAATATTGAAATGAAATTGAAACCTTCAATATCATTTCCATGAAGAAAAAAATCATATGATTGTTCTTATATACAATGCTCACTCATCACTTATAATTTCAGGTTATTAGGCATTCAACGTTCCTCACGTTTTTGCACTTAGACATTTCAGATTCATGAACATCGCGACAGAGAAAATATTCATTGTTAAACGTTATTGTTTCTAACACGAACTACCAAATACATTTTAGAAATTTCCCTTTGTATATACAGAACAAAATTTGAATGGGTCCTTATAACTAATTGTCTTTTTTGCTATGATTTTTTTCTTTATTCCTTTTCATTGTATAAAATATGGTTACGTAAACATACATTGAATTCATATGTGATGCAATGTGCGGGTGGAAATGTCTTTTCATCGTGATTGTAACAGACATTCTGTACATATTAGATAGATTTGCGTAAATGGTACAAATGTAATGTACTGTAAAATTTCGAAGACTATACATTATGTATAAACACATATACAGTACATTTTATACATGATGTAGACATCTATGCAGTCGTATATCAATGCATCCTATATATTTTAATAAATACCTATTATTTCCTGAATTGATATAGAAAATAAAATATTTTTAAATTTGTTACATGATTTTTGCTAAATTATAATGAACGAAAGTATTAAACAGGTTCTTTTAAAATTTTAAATGGTGTTTTAATACCCATTTTTTGATACCTATCATTATGTCCAGCCAAGTTGCACATCGGTATGGATGCAGAACGAATTGAAAACTTCATAGCAATAGTATTAGTCTCCAAAATGAATAATTACATTGTAAAAGTAGTGATTAGGGTAAATGCCCATAGTAGTCGATGCTCGGTAAATATCAAACACATATCATGTGTAAGTAAATTACAAAGCTTACATAACATTTTTAATATAGCACCACTGCTTTACATATTTTGCTTAGATCACCCAGGAAAATACACAAATGTAAATCCGCATTTTTTGCGTGTTTCCTTGCCTGTGCAACCGATCAAAGTTTCTAATTTTACATGGAACTGTCCATAATACCATATAAAAGCGGAATTTACTCAGGCACTAGAAGAGTGTAGCACTTATCAGTCAGACCAAAATATTCCAAAAAAATAACTTAATATAAATATGCAAGTCGGCGATATTTCTTGGCGGACTCGGAACTAGTCATAAGGAGATCTAGTTTCCGAGAATGTGCCATTATCGGGGAAACTATAAAAAAAATTTCGACCTGTGCTGCTGATCACAGTTTGTAATTTTTCTTAAAGTTTGTAATTTTCGCGATATAAAAGTGTAATTTACCCGACAACTAAAAGAGTGTAGACCTGTAAGTCTGCCCAAAAAATTGCAAAAAATAACTGAATGCAGAAAGTATAATATGAGCAACTGAAAGAGCATTTTAAGAGTCACACCAATAAATAACAAAACAATATCTGAGTATAACTCTACCAATTTCATTACAATAAAATGAAAAAAGACCCATTAAAATTAAAATTACGAAAAGGCTAGTGTTAATATACAAAAGAGGTCCGCCTGGGCAGCACAGTCGGTAGAGCCTGGGCCTACCACGCCGTCGGACGAGATTTGAGTCCTCGGGGTGGGCACCCATTAATCACAATTATAACTCTCAAAAATTCACCTTAATCCACACCTATGCAAACCACACAATAAAAAACCACTCTTCATATCAACAATCGCAAATATGCATAACCCACAACTTTCAACACACAAGAAAAAGGATAAAAACCGCTGACAAATCAACTAAACACTCACACACAACAAGAATCCATATATAAATAATTCAACACAAGGATCACAGGACAACAACATCACATGGCAATCACAATAATAAACATGTAAGGTAAAAACACATACAATAACAATAAATCAAGGCTGAAGGCCTGTTATACCTAAGTGAAATTTAAAATACAAAATGATTTCAAATTTACCTGAAATCTCAACCGAATTCTTATCTGGCGTATGCAGTATCATCGAAAATAAAAGTATCATGCGATTAAAGAGCGTGACATTTTGACAGCAGAAGTCGATTATAATTGGTTTCCTTTGATTTTATCTTTGCAAGCAGATAATGCGTTTTCGCCTGTTACAAGTTAGTAACCAAAGTTTTGGGATAGCTTGTCGAAATACGAATAGTAACATAGCGCACAAGTAACACTTTCATTCAGAAGTTTTTAAAGTCTAGGCGTTGCCTGTCTGCGTTCATAAATCAATATATGGTTAAGATTTGATTTGGAGGCTTAACCAACCAATGCAAGTTCCAAGTAGGTTATCGTTCATCTAATCATGAAAGTTTATCTAATCATGAAAGCTACTTCTCTTATTTTAAATTCAATTGATTCTAACTATACTCATTGTAATTTTCATTGTTATTGAACTGTTCGAACGTATTGGCAATACCATATTTACACCCACCTACGGTAAATTTCGGTTTTTCAATTTTAGCACAAAACTATATCATTTTGAATGTACAATTTCACATGCTTGCTTTTCCACGCGATATTTCGATTTCGTGAATGCATTTAGCGTGTTCGGTGTTTACTTTCACGCGCATCTCATTCAATCTTGACTGTGCTGTGAGAGTACATCGACCATAATGATTAAAATGATATCGCTTTTGTGCAGTTTATTCTCTTGTCTGCCATTTTCCACGCTTCTTTATTGCACATTTTCTCGCGAATTTGACAAGTTAAGATGTCTCTACACGATGTTCGCGTTTCTAATAGGAGACAACACTATTTATCACCTATATTAATTAGTTTATTTTTACAGCGTGTAGAATACAATTTTAGTTGCCTCGAAAGAGGCGACATTGTTCGCTGGAAAGAGGTTAGAGAGATGCTTCAAAGAATTCAGAATAGATGTCGGCCATTTAGTCTGCATCAGAGGTTATTCAATTTATGGCTTTATGATAAACCCCAAAGTTGGCTTTATATATGGTTTTTATTTATTTGACCTACATCATATTAAGAACTCACTATAATTAACACCAATACTTTATCCTAACCAATTGAATGTATTTTTTATTGTAGTATTTATTATGACATTGTTATCGTATGATATTGATGGGCAACACTAGGCAACACTAAAATTGCTTCTTTTATAAAGGTTAGCAATCCGGAATGAAATTGACACGATGAACTCGAAAGGCACATTGAAAAGAGCTGATTGGTTCTATTTTCTAAGATATCATTTTAGTCAAAATGGTGCTAATTGTAAGTCACATTTATGGAACGTTCTGTTAACGGAATTCTGTCGGCAACGGAATTTATTCAGATCCGTAGGTTTACGTGACTTATGCATTGTTAATAGTAACCTAAAGTATTTAATCAAGGTGACTTTCTGTGAACAACAGGATGCACAACACAATTTCACATTTTAGATCTCGGATAAAAGTCCTAAACATGAAAATCAAATTTCCCCGAATCGGATCCCGCCGGATATAAAGCAAAATGGATTCTTCTAATCACAGTAGTCGCAAAATAATGCTACATTTATTCACACGATATGGCACCGTTTAACACAAATATCTCAGAAACTAGAGACAATCACTTTTTTTTCAATGTTATGTTCGAGTTCGGCACATCAAATTAATTCATGATAGGTAATTTTATTCAAGATGTAAACCAATTTAAAAACGTGTTCTACCGTGTGATATGACGGAATTTAGCCCTTTTCGGGCAAAAGGGTAAATATTTCATAAACTAGAGATAATCCGTTTTTTTTTTCAATGGGATATTCGTGTTCGGCCCGTTAATTTCATAAAAAACGCAATCCTTTATTATCATTTTATCAAAGAGGTAAGAAAAAGAAAATTATGTTGGTTTAACAGTATTTGATTTACTAACGTTCAATTTACTTACATATAATAAACTCATAAATCAAATCTGGTATTAATTAAAATTCAAAAATGTATTAAAAACATAAAACTGATTTTTGCTCTTGATTTAAACATTGTAAGGTAATACTTTCCAGAATTTCCGAAACATTGAAAGAAGTTACACCTAATTACAATGATGTAGTATAAAATAATAATCTCAAAGCTCGTTTCTTCCATTGCAAACAATGCGCACCTGCATCTGCACATGATGCACTCATTCAATGCGGAAATGAGAAATTTCTTCGGCTTAAACTTCCTTTGTGCATAACTTGATGCTTCAGACAAAGCAAATATATACGGAGTAAATCTCTTGCATTCTTGATATGTTCATTTCAATGCGCAAATGCAATAAAATAAGCAAATATCTCTCAACAACGGAGCATGTCTTGCTGTTTATAGCTGACACGGCTTAATTTGTAAGCTTTCCGATGCAAATTGATCGGTTTTATTGCCATTTATTGGTACGTCCGATGGCGTGTAAATTAAATTGCAGCTTCTTATTTGTAGTCGACTTTATTACGCGTTTGTAGAGCGCAACGTTGCGAAACGCTGGACGTGGTAAAATACAAACAGCTGCGCTCGCAATCTATGAGTTTTGTGCTGTTAATCTGTTCAAGTTATCTTGCTTCGATCATCTAATTTCCGATCCGTGCATACTTTTTATTTCTTTCTCTCCTCTCTCAGCTCTTTAATTTACACCCATCAAACTCGTTCCTGGAGAACATCAAAATCTGGACTAAATATAAAAGGGATAAAATGGACTAAATATAAAAGGGACTACATCGTCATTTTATATTCAAATTCACTATTATCTCCGCGAAATGAATGTTTTCTTATATGTTATCGCAAAAGAAGCGTATTTATGATACAATGAAATATGAAGAAATTGAACATATTTTACATCTGTTACTCATTTATACTTGGGAATATATTTAACAAATCATGTATTTTTATTTTAAAGGATACTGGGCAAATTGTGCAATAGGGCCAAGGTATCCTTGGTCCTTAGTCTAGATATATCAGATAAAGACGAAATTCAAATATTCATTTCAATGTTGCTATGTTAAAAATATTCAAATAGAGACCTGAGTAGCCAAACAAAAGGAGTTCTAGCTCAATTTTACATGTTATTTTAGATGGGCCTAAAATCGACCAAGAGTGGTGGGGGTAAAAAAGGTGACCAATGAGAATCGAGTATTTTCCGAACATTGCCGAAGTATCGCGAATATTTCGTTGGTTGTCTCAAAAAATACGCGATTCTCATGGGTTACATTCCTTTTACTCCCACCACTTTTGGCCGATTTTAGGCCCATCTAAAGTAACACCTAAAATTGAGCTAGAACTCCCTTTGTTTGTCCTGATCTGATCTGATTGTTACTGATCTGATCAGTAATATCCCGAAAGGAAAGACCAACGGTTGGGGACTTGAACGAAAATTTGTCCTAAGTCTTGAACGAACGAGCTTAGACAGAAAATTGAGAAATTTAGAGAAAATTGTACATTTTAACAACGATTTCAATAATATTTCGTTATCGAATTAACTGAAAAATTCACTGAAAAATCATTAAAAATACTTTCAAAACGTCAGAATTACATAAAACACATTTTAGTACAAGTTAATATAAACTCGAGTGTGTTTATTTTCCTAAGACTCGGTGAGTGCCCAGTTTGTTTTCGCTGTTTACATGCACCATACAATATTAGTATAGGGAAGGTCGAAGTTGTCTGATAAAACCTAGTCATCCAATTATCGCCTTTATGCTCGAAATTGTAATATCATCACATCACTTTCGCAACAAAAGAAGTGCAATACTCATTATAAATTCATTTACTTTCTACGCTTTTATAATATTCGCACCTGTCCGAGAAAGTCTTCTTGCATATTCTAATTTTACATTAATTACGGAGATTTCAATTTAAATTAAAATTTAATTGGTGATTTTTTTGTAGATACTTTTAGCGTCTATATTGACGCTGAATCTAGGAGGAGCCACGACAACTGGCGCACCAAAAGAGGAAGTTGATTCACATGCAGAAGCATCTAACTTTGTAAGTTTTTAATTTAATTTTTAATTTTAATTTAATACCTTTAATTCATTATTTATTGCAATTATTATAGCATGAATAGTACATTTTAAACATAGATCGATTTTTGCAAGTAATTTTAGTTGAATATTGTATCAAATTAATAGTAGTCATTATGATTTCTTTGGAATACTAGAAACAACCAAGAAAAGACAATATAATTGGGTAATTAACAGAAAATACAATTGTTTCACGTAAAGCAGATTTGCTCTTAATTCGTCGAAACAATGCAATATTGACGTTAACTCTCATTGTATTTCTAATTCATATTTTTTTATTATAGAGCACAACGAAAATTGACTACTCATCAGAAACTTCTCTGCCAAATGTAACACCTTCTGCTGTACACATTGATAATGATAATACAAGGTAAAACTATATTGTACAATTGTATAGAAGAAAATATTATTTATAAAAGGGGGCACAGCTATAAAGAGTAAATTCAAAAAACGCTGCACATTTACTTATAAGGGGAGTATTTCAATTATCCGTTTTAGATTTGCATACATAATTACATTATGGTAAAATGATGACTCTGCGCGACTCACCAGACCCTGACGAGTCAGCAATTTGCCATTAGGGCAATGCAACAAAACGCTGAAGCCGAGTCGCGTTCAGTGTAATCAATGCGTTAAAAAACCAATTGATTCTGCATCTTTTTTTTCTAAACATATCTTTTTCACGTTATAATTATGTGTATATTATATGATATGTTATCGTATATTATTAAATATATATTTGTAACTTTTATAAATTTAAAAGAAAAGTTATTGGGCAAAACTTAAATCCGCAACGCTCATGACAGTAGATTAACGCGCTGATAACTGCACTATGAAGCGGATGTAGTCGAAGGTATAAAAGTCTGAAGGTATAGAGTATACCATATAGGTATAGGTATAGGGTTGCACCTTGGTCAATTTGTGGAACAACCTTTTTTGGGTCAAACGGCTCAAAACCTCGAGAAATCCCGTGAACAGAAATTATTCTAATATGTGTACTACAAAAACTTTCCTGCAAATCTGAGTCGGGTAATTGAGATACTCCCCTTGTAAATAATATGTATGCATATAACTCGCTAAAAAGAAAACAAAAGATTTTCATTTTCACAACTTTATAAGAGTATAATTGATACTTTTTAGAGTGATTCTTACGTTTCAGCAGACATCCAGAGCAGGAATCAGGAAGAACAATCTGGGGTAAGCAGCCATTTATTGAGTACACAGACATCAGTCCCCACAGCAAGTCAATTACCCAAATTGCATTCGGCAAGGTGGCAGTAGAAGCACTCCAGAAGGTATATTTGAAATGATTGCAATGAAGCATTATCCTAAGGTATATGCTATTTTTTATTAAAATTTAGAGTAAAGATCCGCAAAACCAGAAAAATAATGGAAATATTCTCTATCTACAACCCGAAGTGGCCAAACCCGTCGATAATCAACTTAATCCCCAACCCGAGTCAAAGTCAAATCTGGTTTATGTCGATGGCGCCTCGGAATCTGCGATCCAAAACCATCAGGAGCATGTCAACCAATATCAACACCAAAATGTTTTCTACTTATCATCACAAAATACTGCGGGAGTTGATCCGGGTCAATTGTTATACTATTCCCAAATCCCTCATGTAACACAAGTGTCCCAAAATTTAGCACAACTTCCAGAACACGACAATGTAGTTTATATTGCACAAAATCTACCACAGCAGCATGCAAATTATGGACCACCAATAGCAACAAATTATTATCAACCTAACCCAGTATATTTAGTATCTCACCCGGTACCTGACTACACTACTGCTTTACCAACCAAGGCTCCAATTTCTCACGAAGGTGATATTAAAACTAGCATTATTGATAATAAGAACGAAAAAGAAGATGACAAAAAGGACAAAGAAGGTAATGATAAGCACAAGGAAGGAGATGAAAAGAAAAAAGATGACGATGAGCATACCCTAGTGGAAAGCAATACAGCAAAGGCAATCATAGAAGAATATGAACGTCATTATGTTAAACGACGAAAAAATGTTGATGTAAAAGTGGATGGCGAAACAGGAACGACCCCTAGTCCACACATCAGCGCAACAACTCCACCAAGTATAACAAAAGCAGCTTCATTATCAAAACAACCAATAATAGTTGCAGATTTGGATGAGAACAACTTAGAGACATCTGATGATAAGACATATTCAACCACCCAAAGTACAATTAAGACAGTAAAAACATATTCTTCTTTATATCATGCAACCCAGCCATTAATTGTAACGCAAAGGCCATTAGGGACTACTTTCCTTGCCCCAATTACAGCGGGCGTTCAATTACAACCAGTGGAAACGCCTGAAGACAAACCAAAGGACGATGTACTAGTAGAAATCCAAAAAAGTGTTCCTTATTATCTTGGAAAATTTGAGTTTGTGCAAAATGACGAAAAGCCAACGAAGAATGAGGAAGTGAAGCAAAATGTTAACTTGGGCAACAATCTTTTGAAGTACTCAATTGAAAGATTACCAAACCCTCAAGCGTTTATTTCAGAATTCACCCAAGCTGGACCTCAAGTTTTAACCCAGTTGACATATACCACTTTGCGTAATCCAAGTTATGATCAGGAACAGGTTTCTGGGCAATTGGATTATAAGATTCAAGACGCCCCATATAAAAATATTCTGGTTCAAAACTCACAGCAATCTCTAGCGAAAATTACAAAATTGGAAAAGGTTCCGGAACAAGAGGAGCTTCCTCAACTTGTTCATGTTCAAGATCATGTTCAAAAACAATCTCAAATCATCCCTGTTCCAGTGAAGACGATATCTGATTATGTTCAGAAACAACCGCTTCAAATTCCTTACCAACCGATTTCTCCCATTACCCCCGAGCATCCGCGTCATAATCAGCATCCAATATTATTAGAACCTTATGCTCAAGTAACCAAACTTATACCTCAGTATCTACCACTTAAACATCATCAAGAAGTACAAAAAGTCCCAATGAAAACATACACCTATGCACCTAGTTACCAACCTTCACATCATCACAACCCCTACCAGCCCCATCATTTTCAACATAATCTTCAACACAATTATCAAATTAGCCATGTTGCTATCAACAATTTGGGCAACAAGAAATCCAAAAATTTAGCCACGAACCATCAAAATCTTCGACTGGCAACACCTTCGTTCTTACATAATGGAAAATTTAACAATTACATTGGCATGAGAGCGCCCAAAATCGTATCAAATCCTGTTCAAAGTACTCGCCAACATTTGAGTCAAGCAAATACTGCCAATCATCAAGGAATAACAAATGGACCGCCTTTCAAGGCTTCACAACATTTGCAAACAATTCATGAGTATCTACCGACAACACAACTTACTGAGCAGCAAATACGCAAATATCGAAACCCCCGCCAAAGTTTTGAAAGTTCAATACGTCTTGAGTATGGTTTCATGCCGCCACTCATACCTTCCATTGAGATTGACGAATTTGGCAAGCCAATTACTAAATCCGAGGAGTGAAGTCATATGTAATTAATAAAACTCGTATAAAATTTTATTTATTTGCAGTAATAATTTAGATTGTCAATGCAAGAGCAGTCCCAGTACCAGATTGTGGTATAGGTGTTAGCCGGCAACAATGTTATGTTTGATATTTATTGAAGCGAGTCTCAAAACAGTGTTGCGTGATGTGAAATTATTTATAGCCGCTTAATGTTTATTGTATTTAATTGCCCCCCTGAAGTGAACATTAGAAGTGATCACTCTATTCTATTCCCATATACCAATAAACTATTTTTATAATAAACCAATTTCAATATATAATGTTTATTTATTGGCCAGTTTTGATGGAATTTGTATGAATAGCAATAAGAATAGTTTTGCACGATTTTTAAAGCAAATTTTGAATTTATTTCATCACTCTGAATTCATGACTGAATATAAATGGATAGCGATATACGAAAATCGATGATAAAATGCGTACGAAATGAAGATTCAAACCTTTTTCGGTTCACTTTCCAACGAAACCGCGCTAAAACTTTTAATAAATATTCGCTAAAATACATGTGAAAAACGTGTATAGGTGTGATAAATTGACTTATTTTTGTTGAAAAAATCGAGTTATCGATAGCTGCAACGGTTCAGATATTAAAATGCGATTTATGAATTTCTGGCAAATATTCACTAAAATACATGGAAAAAATAAGTTTAGATTTGCTAAATTGACTTATTTTCGCGAAAAAAATACGTTTAAGCACACCGTGAGATCGACAGCTGCAATTAACATGACATTTGAACTTTTAGCAGATATTCCCTAAAACATGAGAAAAACATGTTTAAATTCCTAGTTTGAATTAACTGAGCATCGACTACTGTTGTCATTATATTTAATTTGTAATGTAATTCGTCATATTATATACTAATTCGTAATGATTAGAAAAAAAAGAGGAAACGAATTATTTTGTTTCTTGTTTATGCATAAACCCACGAGATAGATCCAACTATTCAATAAAAACTTACATTAATAATTGATAATGTAGCATAGTGTTAGTGTTCATTGCAGTCTTCATTCTTTAGATAACACTGCAAAAGTAGTACTATTGTGAAAACTTTTTATATGATTTCTGTGAACCGTATTTATTCTGCAAAAACCAGTAATGCACAAAAAGATCTTTTTTAATGATATGAAAAAATCTGAAATCGAAATCGAATCCAAACACAACATGAACACATGTGTTTAATATTCTTATTATTTAAATGAGCAGTACGAAAAAATGTTACCAACAAAAACAAATGTTAAATGTTAACAATGACTTATATCGCTTGCCTCTTGGCAAAAATTTCCTGCAAACATATGGCAGTCTCTTCAATCAGCACATCTAACAGGCCAGTGGTGACCTCTTCCTTGACAAGCAACTCATCCAAATCGTAGTTCGTCCACTCGGCCTCCTCTGACTGTGACTCAACAACTAACAATTCATCAACATGATCCCGCTTTCGGCGACTCCATTTGATTATCATGCTTTCCTTCAAATCAGACTTTTCAAAAGCAAATAACTGCTTTAATTTTTTTGTCAAAAGCACCTCCAAACCCGCCTGTGAGTGCGGACGTTTAAAGCACCTGGGTTTATTCAGCTTCATCCAGGACGGCGCATTTTCATCGGGTGACACAAACTGTTTGTAGTGACTGACTGCATAGTCTTTTGCGATATCAAAGAGAAATTCCGCGCAAATCTTGTCGACGTTCTCAACTTGATCAAGCTTTGTATCGGGGAATGTGACATATTCGAGTGTTTTCTCAACAAAGCCTTTGTGGAAGATCAACGCAAGATGCGGCGCAATCTCTTCAATCTGGGCTGGCGTCGCAGGGATGATGGAGATAGGTTGTTGTACGGGTGGCGTATAGGGAGGGGGTGGTTTATTCGGAATTTCGCGAACGAAGATATAGGGTAGTTGCTCTTTCTGTTGTCGCTCGATTTGTTTAATCTGTGTATAAAGTAAACATAGTGAGTGTACAAAACAAGAACAAATTTACTATGGCAACTATTACTTCTTGTTCGATGGCAAGTTGTTTCTTAAGCAGTTCTTGAGCTTCATTACCGATACCATATACCTCTTTGGGCTTCACTTTAGCATTATCTACAGGCGATCCTATTAGAAATATACTGATTAGAATATCGCATAGATAAAATGTTTAAAAAAAATTACCTAATTCAGGTGAATTCACAGGACTTATAACATCGTAAGTAGTGACGTAAATATCCGGCAAGCGGGGACTTTTCTCTTCGATTGATGTATTTAAATTCGCATCGGCAAGAATTTCAGACACACGTTTTTTAACATTAACTTCACATTTACTATCAGTTTTGCATGGTTTTAAATTTGTATCATCCTTATTTAGTCTGCATTCGGTTGCACACCCTTCTTCTTCAGTACTTTCCAACACTTGCTTCTCTTCAGACGAATTCAGATCTATATGGGAAGATTCTAGAGAGGCGTTATTCTTCTTTTCTTCTATTTTTATGTCAATTATTGGCAGAACTTCTTCGGAGTCTTTCGAATCAATTTCATTAGACTCAATTTCATCGATGTGCTCCGAACCATCTTGAATGCAATAACTCTCGTTTTCTGCCAGATCCTCAACTTCATCATTTTCATAGGATAAACTACTAACTTTAGGAGTTTCAATGGGTGCACTTTCGAGACTTGCAGAAATCTCATCAGTCTTTTCTTCCATTATGGCACTTTCTTCCAAATCATTTTGACTCAACAATGTTTCATCAATATCCGTTTCATCTTTTAATTCAGGCACCTCAATATTTTCAATGACTTCGTTGATGCATGAATCATGTTCAGAATGATCCGTTTTTTCTTTAACCTCGATTAAAGTATTTATATTTGAGGAGGGCAATTGGTATGATATTAAATCATCATGTTCGACAATATCAACAAGGGATATATCAATATTATCGACAAATCGAGCACTTGATTCCTGTGATTCAAGACTCATCTCAGTAGATGATGGCAAGTCTTCAACCATAATTTCACCTTGACATCTATTTACTGGTGTATGCATATTTTCTTCTACTACTTTTTCTTGATTGTCGATTGTATGAATACTTTTTGATTGTTCTAGGAATTGATCCTCTTGAATTGAAACGTGTTCAGAAACATCTTCAGCAGCGAGTGCTTCAAATTCATTTTCAGTGACCTTTACATCGAGGTTTGTTTGCGTTGCTGACAAATTTAAAATACTTTTTAATTCTTCCACTTTTGTTTCAATCAGAGTGTCACTAGCGTCACTTAATTCCACATTATCAACATTAAAAACTTCAGTTCTAGGTATATCCGGATAACTCTTTGAAGACCCTTCTTCCATATGACCAATATCGGATTTTATGGAAGACACATCATCTTCGGTTTCAGCGGGATCCGGCAATTGTACATCATGTAACGATAACTGTTGTGAATCTATTCGAATGACAGATTTGCTTTCATTGCTAATTCTACTTTGCGTCGATATAGGTGGAATATCAGTCACAGATACATGCACTGACGAATGCTTATCTGCAGTTGCAATTTCAGTATTGGTTATATGAGGTACGGCATTCAAATTGCTTATAATGCTCGATTTGGAGTCTTCTTTCGTTGACAGTGATTCATCCGTGGGAAGATTATCACTGCCATTGCCATCATTCGAACTTGTCTTCTGAATCGATGACAATTTATACAACTCGGAAATCTCTCCGGTAATATTATTGATATTTTGCATAATCTCGTTGAGTGTTGATTCTGACTGTGGAATGCTCTCCTCCGCCTCGACGCCATCCTGTTTGGGGATTTCGCTCTCAAATTCGGACGAATACTTAGAGCTCATTGACGCATTGGCTTCGTTTTCAAGTGTTTGTTTCACTTTTGCCTTACATATTTTCGATGTAATGACGCCATCATTCTTCGACTGCGTTTTCCATATCATATGTGGTGCGATAACAGCACCCACATTATAGGCATATTTATCACCGCCTCCATCTGCTACG
The DNA here is from genome assembly GCA_027575185.1 of Mimaenictus wilsoni. NCBI lineage: Eukaryota > Metazoa > Arthropoda > Insecta > Coleoptera > Staphylinidae > Mimaenictus > Mimaenictus wilsoni. The sequence continues at coordinate 16,706 of JAODAC010004759.1, forward strand.
GTGACTGGTACCTGGTTGATGACATTGCTAGCTGCCATCTCGAGATCGGCGATTTTGCGCTCCTCCTTGAGGAGTCTCTGGTGCCATCGCAGCAATTCCTCGGCTTCTTTCTTACGTCTCTGGAGCGCAGCCTCGCGCATCTGCAACGATCTGCACACATAAAAGGCATTAATAAAATCTCCACACTTTATTCGGCTGCTGATGATAGGGAATAGACAATCACGCACCATTGTTTACAGCGCTTTCTCCCGTGTGCGCCAGCGACAACGATTTGGTAATGACTCTATGAGAAAACGCGCATACACTACGATGACTAAAATTAGCGTCACCGTTGGGAAAACAGTCCTCTTGGCGCATCGCCAACTAGCCACCGTGGTCTAATATTAGCACGCGTGTTTTTGCAATGGTGTTGTTTACGTTGTACGCGACTCTAATTATAACTAATAATTAACTAAAGAGGAAATGTATTTCCCTTCAATTACCTTTTTGCCATTTCGGTGCAATTGGGGACGATTGGCGGAGGAACATTATCCAAATCGATGGCAGCCTCTATGATTGGACACTCTTCACAATCTGGCACCGTTTGTCCATGACTTACAACCGATGCCGATGCAGAATAAGTTATACTCTCAGCGGAACTCTTCCGGGATACGCTAGTCTCACTTTGGTAGTACTCGCTTTGGTAGACTTTCACAGGACCTGATGCGCGCCTCTCAGAGCTGCGACGTATGCGTGTCACGAGGTGCGGACCACTAAGCTGTGCCTTGATCAAGGCACGCTGTTCCTTCAACTTAGTTTTCCGTTCCTTCGAAGCAGCCTTCTGTACTTCGCGCAGACGTTGCATCTCGTTCTTTTCCTCTTGTAATTTGAGTATTATGCCCCGCTGTTTCTTCTTCAGCAGAGACGCCTCATGAAGTTTGCCTGTTTCCAATAAATGTCTAAAAGTTGAAGCAAAATACCAAATGTAGAAATATGGAAACAATTGTTAGTCATGTGCATACTTTTTCTGTATTTCCAGCCAAGTTAGTTCAGCTTTACTTCGATCCAGTAATGCCTTTTCACGAATCTTCAATTCCGTTTTGAGATTATCAATGCGGGTATCTTCATCCTTAATGAGATCGTCAAACTGTGAATATACAAATGAAAAATAATTAGAAACTATCACGATATGACTAGTAAAGAAATATATCTTCAACTACCTGTTGAAACACATGATCGAGTTCTATAAAAAACACAACATGTAAACATACAATGAAAACACATGTACTATGTGGCTACGATATCTAACTCAGTGCTTGTTCGAAATTAATCCAAACATCAAGTTGAAATGTACATTTGTAGACTTACCATGTCTAATGATACACCGACGTTGCTGTGTTTATCCCACGATGTTGGCAAATTACCCATATCAGTAGTATCAAGTTGTTTTACACTCGTATTTGATGTAATCATATTTTGTTTACTGAACATGGAATTATTAGAATCGTTCAGAATATCTGAGATATTGAGTGTAGAATTACTACCGGTAGACTCAAACTTGAGGTTTTTATTTTCATGTAAAATTATTATTTTTTCCTCGTTGGAACTATGCACAATATCTTCTTCAATATCGGAACCACGAGTGAAATTGATAGATTTTTCTACAACAGACGAGCGAGCAGACGACGGACTTTTTTGGGATTTCGAAGTTGACGTCTTTATTGAAGTTTGGGTATGTTTTGTTTGTTGTACCGTTGGTAGATTGTACTTGGTTTGCAGTTCCAGCATCGACTAGAAATTTGATAAAATAACATACATTTAAGAGAATTTTAATCGTTTTTAGTAATCTACGAGTTGTTGAACTTCTGATATCTATTAAAATACAATTTAGGAGTCCGTTGTGAGTAAAATATTTTTATATTTGTTTAATTCAACAAGTTGTAAGTAGTTGTTTAATTGATGGTCTTTCCTAACATTTCTTCATCTAATTTTCTTTCTTAAGGCAGTAATGTTTTCGGATCGGCGCATGAAGCCGGAACCATTGGGAATATTTGACGGACTTAATTGTAAATTTAATTAAAGTTTAACGTCAAACGATTTATCTAGGCAAAAGCGATTTAAAAACAAAAAAAACAATGCAAAAGTATACTAAAAATCAAAAATGTTATAAGTAGGCCTGATAAAATTATGGATATCGCAAATGTGAAATTGAAATGTAGACTGTAATAGCATATTGTTTAACGAGGATGGGATGGTACCCGTTTCCTCAGGAGTATGAGAAATTGCGGCATGAGGCGAAGGTAAGGGTGCAACTCAAACGAATAAAGAAAGGGCATTCCATGCGAATTGAATAGTATACTTTTCCTACGACTACTTGGCTGGATATTTTTGAATTCAAATAATGAAATAACAGTCCAAAACTCAAAATAATCTATAATCTAGGCGCACTAGCGTCCTCTCTCTATAAACTTTTACGATTTTTTACAAAATAAATGACATCCCCAAACTCAAATACCTTCTAATCATACCTTCTCAATGTTCATAACGTGTTTAAGTGATTCATTGAAATCATTAAGCATATGAATTTCGGCTTCAAACTTAACATGGATTTGATTTGTTGAACCAGGGACGAGCGGTAATGTATCCACTGAAGCATTAGCAGATAGTTTGTTGCCATCTTCCTTCGTAGTCACAGTTAAATTAACATCTGGAGTCTTGGGCCTATTTTCTTGAATGTGTTGAGCTTCTTCAATTTGAAGGCTATCATTATTTTTTCCATTTTCAATATTTAATATATCACATTTTTTTACATCTACTACACATTCATCGTCTTCATTATCATGGTCTCCATTATTTTTTCTAGTATTTTCAGGAAATGCCGTAACACATGGACTTTCCGGTGGCTGTTGCTCACTTAAAGAAATTTTTGACGAAGATGATGACGAATTCGCAATGTTACGCGACATATCCAACAAATTTACTTTTGAAATCACCTCTTGTAAACGTTTCTCAGCATCAACATTGCGAAATACACTTTTTCCTTTAGGCTGGAATGGCGTGTGAGTAATTTTTTGCGTTTCGTCTATTTCTTTCATATATTGACGAAAACTTTGCAAATTGTCGGTACCATTCATTGCTTCATCATGCCCATCATCCTGCTCTGTTCTTGCGGAAAAATCAAGAGTTTTTATTTCCGAACTTTTCGGGCTGTTGCTATTATACGTATCGAAGATTTTGGTGTAACGGGTAATATTTCCAGAAATTGTACTATCACGTCTAGAATTTCTGGAAATTTCTTGAGAATTTTCAGAAGTCGATGACGAACCAGAGTTTCTAGTATCCGTTTTCTTCGAATCAAATTTGGAACTTTTAAAATGTTCATGAGAACTGTGCGATTTCTTGGAAGTATGTGACATTCTACATGCATGTCTGTTGGATTGCATAGATGATTTCAAAGATTCTTGAGCTAATATCGATTTACCAGTACTCTTAGATTTCTCATCAGATACTGATAGTTCTTGTGAGGTCAATTGGGAATTTACATTCTGCGATCTTGACACTGTGTTAATACTTGAACTGTTCACATTTTCCCTGGGATCCGCCAATACGTTATTTTTTGCATGGATTTCATCAATACTAGTGTTGCAATTATGTTCAAGATGCATCATAGTGTTTTCCTTGACTGGGATGTCGTCCAAACGTCTCTTCAACTTAATGGATTTTATTCGATCTACGTTAATATTTAATTTGTACTCATCAAGATGTTCCTGGGCGTGTTTGGCAAACTCTTCCGCCTTGGAATCGCAATTTGCAATTTCTAGTTTTTTATGAACTTCATTGCGCGATAAACGTTTTGGTTTTGGTGGGGCCTCTCTTGGAAGCTTAAATACCGACGTGATTGAGTCCGATGTACTGACAGATGTACAAGATGTCTTTATTCGACTTTCAGTTGAAATATCAGGTATATTTTTAGAGGTATCTGAATCACTATGTTCGCTTTGTAAACGAAGCTTATTCAAGCGTTTCACATCCAACTCCAAGAAACCCTTATCGTTCACACAACCAGCTTCCAATCTCTTCCGAGATTTATTTGCATATTTCTCCGAATGGTCACTCAATGAATGTTTGTTAGATATTTTCGACAAGTGCTCTCTTTGAATATTTCTAAATTCATCTAAACTACGTTCAATTTTCGCATTTATTTGCTTTTCGGATTCGTTATAAATCAGGCTGTGCTCGATTTTTTCTTTGATGTCTTTATATCCATTTGATGGAGTTTTCTCATCCTGCTTCTCATGCGATGCAACTGTGAAGTTTTCACAGAATGAACTCTGAATACCAATGTCTGATGTTTTGACTGGCGTGCTAAGAGCAACGCTAAGTTTTCGCTTTACAGAATTGATAAAATTGTAAGGGTGACAGTCTGGCTCCATTTGCAACCATTCTGGAATTTTCTTCTGAGGTTCTGATGCCTTTGGTTGGTCATTAATTGACTTTTTAAGGGCCACTTCTCGGTTATTGGCATCATCAAATGTAGATTGATTCTCTAGTGGCCTTTTAGATTGAATATTACAATCAGTTTGTATAAAGTTCGCTTGTTTATTCAATTTTCGCATTTTCGTTTCTTTGTATAATTTTCGTTGGATATGTCCACGGAAATATGCTTGTATCAAAGTAGCTGCTTTAATTTTTGCATCATCTGACTTTGCAGACGATTTCCTATATTTATTATCATTCAGTTGTTCTTTACTTCCATCCCGAAATGTAATGTTAGCTATAGGTATTACTGCAATATGTTGTTTCATTGCTACCGAGGGAGGTTGACAGTCTTGTTGAATAGATTTCACCACTTTCGATGAATGCTGCGTATTTGGAGCCAACTCTTGTACACTTGTTTCAACTTCTTGCAACCTCTGCTGGTCTCTAGACTTTGATCTCTGACGATTTCTTGCAACCTTTAATCAAAAAATAAAACTACTTATACTGCCATATTAAATAGAAACTTGAACTACTTACAATTTGTAATGATTTCTGATGCAATTCCTTCAATTTTTGCTTCTTGACCTCATGGACGTTATCAGTTTCCCTTTGCTGCTTTTGCTGTTGCAATCTCCTCTCTTTTTGTCTTCTAATGTATTCACGAGCATCTTCAACATTATAATGTCTTACCTTGGGAGGTGATCCATGATCCAAGACAGTTCTTGCTGTGTCGCTAAGTAGGGGTTTCTCAAGTGGCTTTTTCTTATCGTTCACTTTTCGAACTTCACTCATATCACTATTGGCTATTACCTTACTATCAGCAAGCTTACTACTAGTAGTTCTTTCCTCCCTTTTATTTAAAATTTCCTTTTCTTTATCAGTGTCTGTGACATTCGAAGCGCCAGGCTGCAATCCTCTTTCCAAAAGCCTTTCATACTCAGCCCTTAATACGGCTATTTCCCGGCGGGATTCTTCAGCACGACGGCTGACGACTTCACTATTTCGTAACACTCGATCCACATGATTACTGGGCATGTTGATCTAGGACTAGCTGATTATTTGAGCAAACATATTTCTTTCATGAACGTATTATTATAATTGAGACTTCTCGGGCAAAGAAGATCGGCTAGTTCACTTTTTCTATGCCTCTTTCCACAGCCAAGCAGTTTTTGAGCGAGCGTTGACATTCAAATTGCAAACATTCAACTGTGTAACGTCATTTGCAACTTTGGTCGTTTTGGCTTTTGGTCGTTTTGGAATTGAACGCGTATAGGTTAGAAAAATCGTAAACACCTGTTGAGCGCGCCACATGCATGAAAAGTTGCCTAAATAAAAAGAAATATTTAGAATGTTCTATTGGTTCAGATTTATAACCTTTATAACAGACTACAAAAGCCGATTTAATCATCATGTATTGCTTTATTGTTGAAAATATATTTAAATAATTTCGTCACCAAGAGCATAAAATATTAGTTGTAGATATTTATATTTTATATAACTTCATTCTTTATAGCATAATAAGGCTGGTAGGATGAGTACAGCAGAACATACCTACGTTTACAAAACGTAGATGCCTAGAAAAATCTGCTAAAAACTTTATCATATCTGCTATAATTACCAGACGGGAACTTGCGATTTATGATAGGTAAGTGGGGTAAAAAAAACTTCGAAAATTATGAAGTTCAAGGACTTTGCATTGTTCTTGCAGAACAGTTTTATCGGTGTGCACGAGATAATGCAATTTAACGATTATTAGCTAAAAACATCTTAAAACATGTATTAGAACAGATAAATCTTTTCTCTTTTGTTAGGTTAGGTTAGGTTAGGTCTCCTTCGGGTAGTGCAACCTAACGGAAAAATTCAGAACTTGCACAAAACGTTTGCAACATAGTCGGGGATGCAAATATCGGCTTTTTGAAATATTTCTTCCTTTCTTGGTTTTTGCTCTTGATATTTGCTGTGCTACTAAATTCTCCATAATTACAATGTCTTTTTCTTTGATTCGTTATTATATATGTATTTCCTTTTAGCATAGCGTGTGTAATAATAATAATGGGTTACGGCTGCCCATAAACAGTGTCATCAGTTTCCACAATCAGTAAAAAAGAATTTGAATTGAAACACCAGCGAATATCAACGATATCAACGTTTTTCGTCATGTTTGTCATGTTTATGCTGTCAATTGCCCTGGGACGTTCTCGGTAGTCGCGTCGCTCACCTTTTCATCAACTTTCCTCAAAATGTATTCGTGGCTGCCTATATGAGTTTCCAATCAGCGTAACAATTTGAATTATCAGAAAACAAATCGTTTCTCTGTGAACCTCGGGTTTTTCTAGGTTTAATGGAATAACTTGTATTTTTACAGAATTATTAAGAAAATTAAAAAATCCAATTATTAACATTGTTGCTATTGCAGTTATGGCAGTTAATACGTTACTCGGGTACTCCTGGCATGACTGCCGATTTCCTAAATGATCTGTGTTCCTAACCTATACAATTCAAATTTTTAACAAATGAAACGGACATTTAGATTATAAGTTTCAAAATGTTGGGACCTCTTATAACGCTCTGCGTATGTGCTAAATCCGTCGTATACTATACATTAATAGCCAGTTTTTATATTGGAAAAACGATATTTGACTTATTCGCCGCCACAGTTTTACAATCCAGTGCGCTTTGCAGCGCTTTCCTAGCCGGAGTGCAAGTGCTACTTGAAGATTTTGCTATTTTCCTAAGGGATCTCTCGGATCATGCTGGATTTGGTCTGCGACTTGTATGCAAATTGACTGAATATGGATTGTCTATTGTAACATTAATCTACAATCCAGTATCATCCAGTTTACAATGGTACTGTAATATTATTACCGGATTCTTCACGTGGATGAGTAATTTCTTCACCAACGCAACAATTTTGGTCAACGTTCTGTCAATGTACATCAAGAAACTGTTGGTGTTATTTGGATCAGGAGTGTGGTTTGCAATCACCATCGTACCATTTGCCATATTTTCGTTGGGTTTATTGTTTGTTTATTATCTTGGGATACTTTATAAAGAAATTTTAACTTTCAACTGCATCATATTGCATAAAATAATCGGCCTTATTGAAGGTGCAATTGCATTCTTCTGGGATATGCCAATTGAAGCTCTGCTGGGATTGTCTGTAATAGCATGTATTCATTTCGTTTATTCACAATACTCAAGACCTATAAAATTATGTATGTTCAGATGCGCAAGCTGTTTACAAAGTAGATTTACTTTTAATGTATCCTTGTCTAGAATTACGAATCAGAATTTTAAAAAACCTTTATTATCTCCCCCAAAGGAGAAAAGTGATGAGTTTGCAAATGGCATTTGTGTTATTTGTCACGTGAAACCAAAGAATATGTTGATTTTGCCATGCAAACATTTGTGCACTTGTGAAGATTGTATGCATCAGGTGCAAAGATATTCTGGTCGTTGTCCATTATGCCGAACGCAAATGGACCGATCCATTTTGGTTTATGTCTAGTTTATATTTTTGTACTTTATTATTTTGTAAACTATATGCCAAATAAAATTAAACACTTTGATACCTATAATATTCGTTATATTGCCAATGAATAATCATGTCAACCAGGTAGTTCGGCTTTGCATAAGTAACCAAACGTTTTAATGAACAAAGTAATAAAAATAAGTCTCAACTTGCGACGATCTGTGGAATCCAAAAAAGACATGCAATGAGTATATCAAATGAAACAAAGAAAAACAGGAAAAAGTAATGTTCTGATGTACTTCTGATGATGGGGCCTTGGCTTCATAACACTGAGATATGAAGTAAAGTGACTCATATTTCAATGTTCTGCAATTCGCAGGCAATTAAGACTTTGTTTTTATAAAAAATATGTAGCATCGTGAAAACGATTAATTAAAATATGTTCCGGAGGTCTCAAAATTGTACCAATCACCAATATTCATAATTCTCATATTTGAATAATTGACCATGTTCTGCAGGTTGCTTATTCATATTCCTTGGCAAATATAAACAGAATTATTTAATTAATTAATTGGAGTGGTAAAAAGCCCATATTGTTATTTATTGGGTTTAACTTTAATTATCTCGGCTTTTAATAATTAACAACAATATATTTGACAAAAATAAAGATTCCGTCACACAAGTGTATAATCGGTTATTCTTTGTTTTTAGAAGAGAATTGCCCTTTTCCTAGTGTACTGCTGTGATATTGACAGATGGCTCCCTCTCTTTCCCCTGTTCATAATAAATAGAAATTTGTTACAATATTCAGAAGAAAAAAAAAAGAGATATACCTCCAAGGCTATGATGGCGTGAGGACGCTACATGCTTAACATGCTAATGCAATAGAATAATGCATCGTGGCTGAAAATTATTCTGAAAATTTGAACTTGTTTTTTCTACGTTTTTTTGCAAATTGTACCACTGTGTGGCGTACCTGGTCAGTAAAATTATATAAAAGAAAATTATGTTTTACGAATATGTTTTCGTACACAAGAGTACTGGCTTTGACAAGTCACGACCACCGCTTGGGTTTCGATCGCATTCATGCATAGAAAAATATTTAGACGCTTCATCTATATCGAGAATTTTATTTTCTACTACACAAAATTATTTCAGTTTTAATTTCGGATCCAATATAATGGGATAAGTTTTTATATTTGGAATGTTGTATACCACGACAATGCTCTGCCATAATCGCCTCAAATTGATTTTCTTTATTGCAAGAAAGTCAGACATTTTTTTGACGTTCTTAATATGTCCTGCACCTTTAAAATCAATATAAGATGACCTCAATCACTATTTATTTTCTCTTCAAAAAACTGGTGTGATCTACAAAATGCAGAAAACGATGGGTACCACTTTTTCTCTGTATGGCAAACGCAGAAAATAATATATAGGTGAAATTGTCCTACCATTTGTTTTACGTGGAAATTTTATATTGGTCATTTGTTGCAGATAATTTTGAATTAAAAATTGAACATCAATTGTATACCATTCTCAAATCATTCATTTTGTGACTATAAATTCTGATCATGTTCCTCAAAAATGTGTTCATCTGACGACTCATTTGGTACAGATAAATTCAGTGTTTTACAAAATTTATTAAGTTGCGTACGGTGAGCATTTCGCCGTGAGGCATCGTAAAGTATTGGCTTGTTTTAAATTTTAGAGTCATATAGCCACAATTATTTTATGTGTACTTTTAAAAATTAATATTGAATTTCACATAATTGGGACACTGTACATAATAGGAACAAATCGAGCAAGTCCCGATGTGTACTGATTCATCGGAATCTACTTCATTTAAAATTGTTGTTGTATATTTCTCTCTGCTGCATATTTTACGTTCGAACATGGCCGATTATTAGATTCCGTTTCAAGTGGTTTTCGGTGTTCGGATTTTTACAATTGTCTGTGGTTGAATAATAAATCTTATGATTACAATCATTTAAAAAATAAAGAAAGTATGGCCGAAAATCAAACTCAAAAACAAACGTGTTGTCCGTTATAATTTTTTTGTGGAAAAGCATTCAAAGATATTGTATTGTGTAATATTGCATTCTTCTATTTAATATTAATTATACCACCTTTATTCTTCCTTAAGGCCTCTTCAATGCTCTATCAACACGCGTCAAAAACTCCTTCAATTAAAAATTTATGATCTACATTATTTAGAGAATCTTCAGGAACAATTTGTGGTTAATAACCCAGAAATTCTCTAAATACAAAAGAGCATGAAAAGCAGAAAACTAGAACAATATAATCTAATTGTTTTGTTGTTTTTACGCTATTCACATGTATTCAAAATATATAACAGCTTAGCTATGAATATTTTTTGTCTGCACATGACAGTATATTCTTTCCGATAAGAAATAAATTATTTTAAAAGAAATGTTTTAACTCTCTCAATATTAAATGTACATTGTTGTCGCCACAGATTTAACCGGACTTTAGTAGTTTATGTCAATATATGATTTTTTAAAATATCGATTATTATTTTTATTATAAACCGATCAGGTTTGATAAGAAGGTACCCCATTCTCCAAATCAAAAATTGATTTAAATGATGCTTGAAAAAAATGATGAAAGTGTTTTAACATTTGTAACTGTAATGCAATTAGTCCTAAATGTTCCCATTGCAAACATATTTATTAATGATCATTAATCAGGTCGCATATTTTAATAGTTTTAGTAATTAAAAGTTAATTAACAAATTTATAAACGCTGTGATCATGAGCATGAAATATTTGGCCATCCGCGTGTGAGAGCAGGTCTTGACAACGGTGAAACTACAGAAGCGCACCAAAAGCAAACACATGTTGTAGGTATGTGTAAGTGTAGAATGTTAATCCAGTTGTGGCTTTCTTTGGCGATGAGCAGGCAAGGAGAAGGAGAATTTCACAAATGCGCCCACCTGCATTAGTATATAAGTTTTGGAACGTCTCAAAACTAATATCATTTGGTATTGTTATACAAAAACGACTTCACGTAGTGCTGGACTTCACACCTATAAATAAAATATACCAATTAAATATGGCGTTCACTAAAATTGTAAGTAAATTTTGTTCATTACCCAAAGGAAAATATTTTCATTACATTTTAGGTATTAACATGGTGTGTTCTTATAATTGCACAAGCGGAACATATTCCTGAAGTCTACGAGAAGAATGCTACAAGAAATGTGCATGAAACTTTCGAAAAACCGCCAGTTTTTAACTATAAAGAATATCAAAAAATACAAAAAGACAGCAACTTTGATCCTCAACGAATTCGATATCAACAACAAAAATTACTAGATACAAAGTCAGCACAAGTGAGATCTATTGAGGATACCCACTGGGAACCTATTACCGCTACTAAATCTGTACCTTCAAAAATCGCCTCAGAAGGTGGTACAGTTGATGAAAGAAAACCTCAGTCAAATAGTTACCTAGTTAATGAAGAAGAGGAGTCAATAAGTAATCGTGATGATGACACTAGATGGATTAGTCATGGGGATCGAAAACCTAAAGTTCTATCCCATAATTTAGCTAAATCAAATGTGAATGAAGATTTGAACGCATTGAACGCCCTTCTTGGACAAACCCCGGAAAGTCAAATTGAAGGTCTTCAACAGTTATTAAGGAATAAGAAACATAGTCGACTATCTCCGAATCAGGGATCATATTACAATGACTATCCGCCAGCCAAAGAGAATGTTTGGGATCTGCCCAATTTACAAAATAACGGATATCAGCCTAATAACAACCATCCGAATAATTTAAAATCCCTTCAAGCTCAGCTGGATGCTACTGCGACGGCAAATGCAGAGAGCATCCTCGCGCAAGCACAGAAAAAAGCACAGGAACACGTAAAAGCTCAACATGATGCAATTGCACGTGTTCAGAAACAAGCTGAACTTGTTGCACTTCAGCAAATCAAGGAGAAAAATGAAGCACTAGCAAGAGAGTATGCGGAGGCTGAAGCTGCTGCAGAAGAACAACGACTTGTGGAAGCGAAAAAAAGGGAGGAAAAAATCAAAGCGGCGGAAAGGCGACGACAACAAGAACAAGCTCGCGAACGTGCCAGATTGGCGGCACTTGCCTACAAACGTAAACAGGAAGAAGAGAAAATAAAACTAGAATTAAAGAAAGCGGCTGAAGAAGAAGAAGAAGCAGCTGCTCATACGTTAACTAGGAAAATTCACTCGAACAAAGCACCGACCAAGTTCCGTAGTCAACAAAATCCCGAAGCCGCAGAAACACATCACGTAGAACAATATAAACCAATTCCGGTGTTTTCTCATACACCAGAACAACAGTCTCTTTCACATTTTCGGACGCCAATCTCTACGGAGCATAAATACGAACATACATTCCAACCGGCACCAGTGCATATATCCTACAAGCATCAACCGCAGTTGATGACTACTTCGGCCCCCATTCATAAATCAACTTATGAGAATAAATCTAAGTATAATTCTATAGGTGACCATGCAGAAGTTGAAAAATATTACATCCAACCGCAGTTTACTGTCATCGGTCAAACAAAAAATGAACACGGCGAACCTGAAGTAAGTACAAATTATCGAAATAAAAGAACCAAAAGACAATCAGATGACGATATGGACATGGTTATTACTGACGAAACTGACTCTCCAACAGCATTGTATTTATACGATAACTATGACTACAGCGAAAATGCTATGACCAATGATACATATGACTATAACTATCAAGACTATTCAGAAATGAATGTTACTGAACATGAGTACATTAGCACTAAGCTCATTATAGCACCTATAGGTCATAACAAATTTACAAAATCAAACAATACATTTTTTAATCATAATAATCATATATCAAATAATTCAAATTCAAATGAAGCGATATTTACACATCCTGAAAATAATTCAATATTTATGGATATCTTGAGTACAATCTCGACCGAGAATGTGTCTATCACCGTTAATAAAACAAATGAGCTTATACCAGATGTTGATAGTATTAATAACGATTTTGTAGTTTTTAATACTAACGAAAGAAAATTTTACATTCATCGGCATAGAAATGTTTACCAGGCACATAACCACCCAAAGTATCGCCAACCGGATTATAGTAATCATAATAAACATGAACACGTAAATCCAAATTGGGAAACTACATTGTCTAAACTGGGGCAGTTATATTCATATTCACACTCTAAATCACATGCCGATTCAACCACAGACTCAAAGCAGCCAATTATTATCATCAATAATTCAAATAATAATTACAAAGATCATGATAGTCATGGTAGAATTAAACATCGACCACATCGATTAAAACACAACCATAAACGTCATCGTAAATATCACCGCCGACCACTAAACAGACACAAATTACGAATCATCCATAGAAACATTCAGAAATTATTTAGAAAATTACACCTGTGTTGATAAAATCTTCCACTTACAACTTAACTTTTAGTATAATTTTATTGTTAATAGTTTCATTTTTCGAAAATCAATTAAATTAAAAAAAAATATATAATCCTTGCATTTTATTTTATGGGGACATCATTTTCTGAATAGGAAATAATTTCATATAAGTATAAAGGTATATTGAGGTATACAGAATTATTAACCATATTATGTTAATAATTCTAACTACGCGATTCGTATTTTATTTTTTATATTTGTTATGATGTATACTTTGAACATTACCGGAAACATCATTATATTAGCCAATTCGAAATTAATTTGATTGGGGCATTGGTGGCACTCTAAACCGTTTAACATTGTGAACTTTCTCTAAGCAATAAATTAACGCAATTAGTGGAGTCGTGAATGCCTATCATCAGAACTTTAAGAAGCTACCATGGGACCGAAAATACTTTCTCCTAACACCGTTCTCAATTTATTATGAAAATAATAGACCATATGCTTGCGACAGTTCCGCTCAATGTATATGAAATTCATTATCTCACAGAAATCATTGTTTCAGTTACAATACGCGGCAAATTATGAATTTGGATACAGAATCCGCGACTTCGAACATGCTAATCACTTCGGCCACCAAGAAACGAAAGATGGAGAATCCACGAAGGGTGAATATCATACGTTGTTACCGGATGGACGTATACAAACTGTAAGCTATTATGTGGATGACACTGGATATCATGCTGAAGTATCTTATGCTGGTGAAGCTGTGAATAATGAGAATTCATCACATGTATGAGTTGTTTGTGTTATCTTGCAATAGTTTACACCAAAGTATTCTTTTTACTTCGTTTATCGTAATATTTATTTATTTATGATGTAGTTTATTTTACATTTGTTGTCAATGTTTTTCAGCGATGCACTTGTTTTTAATTTATTATTGTTTAATAAAATATGTTATTTGTGAATACTAAAACTTATGTATTGAATTTACTTTTATGGAATATTTTCCTTAAATATCGAGATTTTAGGTAAAGATAATATTGTCTTATATAAAGACCTAATTTTTTGTACTTTTAAATGTTGAATAATATACAAACAAACACTTTTTTCGATGGTCTACAAATATAATCTCACATTTCGGCTTTCGCCATCATCAGGTACAGACGCAAAAAATTACACACGTAGCTTGTATACTAAGGTGGTACAATTTTTTTGGTGCTCATATTCGAAATGTTTTACTCAAACATGCAGGATGTATCAATAAATAAGGTTCGAGCCTATATAGCGGGTTATAGCATTCGCCGCCATCCGGTATCACGTTGTGTTAGTTTTCTATCTGGGATTGATCTCTCCTTTTGTTTTCTCGAACGTTTGCCAGATGGAAATTTGGAGCTGAATTCTTGTATCTCTCATTTGTGGTACCATCAGAGTTACTTTTCGTGTATGTCTTTTAGCAATGTTTTTGGACCAGAGAATTCAGGCTCTGATTACTTGTTTTCCGCGTGTATCTGTGATGCACTTATGTTATTTCAAACCAGCCTTCCCCAAATACTCATGTACTGTTTCAACCTGCATAAAAACTGTCGAATCCCACTCCGCATCCTGGTATTGGAAGACTTGTTCCTTTGCCAAGTGGAGTGAACAGAGAGAGTAGTCTCATTGTTAAGTTCGATTCTTATATTTCTACATTTCTTTCTCCACGCTTTTATGCATTCTCTGAGTGATGTTAAGGAGTGCAGGCACAACTTTGTCTTAGCAGTCTGAACTTACAGATGGTAATCTCATTCCTCTCCTCAATTCTAAAAAAGACCAACTCCAATAACTTAGAACCAAATTGGTTACGGTGGGAATTTTACCTGAATTCACCTTGCTTGTAATGTATATTAAAACAAAATTTGCCAGCAGAAGCTGTAACGGGTATCAACACCCATTCCCACCATTCAATATAGTAAAACAAATCATACCACAAGGAAACCGAAATGACTAAAAATTCAATAAAATCCAATATGCCTCCAGTGCATATATTGATTACAGTCACAATCGTACAATGATTTTACTTTATGATAGAATGTGCAATTAATTGTTTTGTTCTGCCAGTTTTCTAAATTGCAATAATATCACCAGATTTGTAAGTACACTGCCAAACATCTAAAACAAATTATATGAATACTGAAGACTATAACTTTCCTGTAAATTTCTGTACTCCGAGAAGGAAATTCCAACTTATATTGAATAAACCACACACTGAAAAGTTATTACGTTGATAATTAACTTGCAAATAGAACATTCCACGCTAAAAATGTATATAAAAATGATTCATATATATA